>CAJNDS010002359.1:315000-355000 GCA_905221605.1 Symbiodinium natans
ACTTCACGGCATTCTTCAAATCGGAACCCTATCTGCGTAGAAGGGCCTCGTGAGGCTTTCTTTGTTCGCCGCTCCGTTGCATGTAGAAGCCTAAGGAAAGGAAGCGCTTTGATGATTTCTCAACCTGCTGAAAGGGCGTTTGTTACCCAGCATCTCGCAGCCGTAGCTCCACACAGCTGTCACATCATTAACCTCTTTCAACGGTTGAGAATGTGCGGCAGGCCGTAATCCAATTTGGCGAAAATGCTTATCGTTGCCTCTACTGTACTTTTACTGAAATCACCGTTCCCTGTGAATGGCTCTCATACTCTCGGATTTTCGCATGATTGCCAATGTTGCCGTGGCTTTGCTTGCTATTCTTTAGCTTGCAATGGTAAAGAGCATGGTGGATGGCGTGCTTGCCGAGCATCTCATGCAGGTCCAGAATACTATCACCGCTACGGCATCCGAGAGAATTCGAGTTGGCATGTAACGCCATAGGCCAGGCCCTGCGAACATGTTTGGCTCATGTTGATCATCAGAGTCTGGTCACTCTTGCAGGCCTCGTGGAATTCCAACCTGGCGAACGCGTGCTTCAACCAAGGTTTGATGCGATCAGCCAAACTTTTGGCAGTTTTTCTTGCACTGGTGCCTTTTTTTACGTCTATCGAGTTTCTGTCTTTTTGCACGCCAGTGTTGGCACTGAAGAATGTGCCCGTGAGCCGAATGTATGTGATACAGCAGGGACAGGCGTAGCTCCTCGGTGCGATTTATTGCATTGTCGTCCCGCGCACGTGCCAACTCTTCGGTCAAAGATGAGGGGGACAATCGTTTAACCGTTAGGACTATGGGATCTAGCATGTCAGGTTGGGACATCACGAAATCGATAAGCCCCATGCGACAGGCTATCACAACTGCACTTTCTCACACACTTTGAGGCATTCCCCATGCCCTCTGATGGCTGACAAATTCTGTTGTGTGTCCATGCACTGCACCTCCCCTGAATACAAAAGCCATCATCTAACAATGCGTGACAGTTAGCAAACGCCCCGTTTAAACAATGCGTTTCGTCTGCACAACGCAATCCTGGAATGCGTCTTACTTCTCACTGCACTGTCAAGTGGAAACACGTTTGGAACCCATGTTTTGCTGCAGCTTAGGTGAATTAGACCAGGAGAAGAATGGCAAGAAGGCTGGAGTGTAAGCGAGTGCATGTGGGGCTGGAAGCCCATCATCTTGCAATGGCAAGGAGAACGGTTTCTCACCAACCTCGGGCGTGCTGCACATTTTGGTGAGCGTTCGCTGCTGCGTGCTGGGCGCGCAAAGCTGAAATGTTTTTTTGCGATGCAATGAGCTGTGACACGCGTTCTAACCGAAAGTTGCATCACATCTATACGAGTGTACTGCAGGTGGAGATGCAGCGGCACCTGTGAACATAGATGCTGGACCAGAAGGCTTCTCGACTTACCTGCCCCTTGAAATGGCATTTGCAAGAGTCCAGCTGCAATGGGGTCTTGTGGGATAGCAGAGGAGATTGTTAGACCTGCACAGGATGCTACGCATAGGTCTGCCTTTCCGCGTGAGACAGGATGACAACACCACACAACTCTTGCACTCGTGTGGTCTGTGGACCACAACATTGAGACGGGTCGATTGCCCGTGTTTTCAGTCTCACTTTGTGATTTCGCTTTCTTCTGGTTAGTGGCATGATAGCAAATTGAAAGTTGACGTGCGCAGTGTTTGTCAAACCGTGTACAGGATAGAGAGAGGTTTGCTAGGGAAATGAGGCCGCTCATGCGAGAGAGAGAAAGAGCAAGGAGCGAGGGAGGGAGAGAGGGGGGCTAGAGGAGGGAGAGAGGAGCGAGAGAAGGAGGGAGAGAAGGGAGAGAGAGGGAGCGAGGGAGGGAGAGGGGTTAGTAGGGGCACGTGGAGTTGTCTCACAGTCGGTCTATGGAGGGGGGGGGGGGGGTAAGGAAGAGAGGGTGAGCTGTGGGTCACTTCGGCGATGTCGTTTGGTGGAGACGCAGAGGGGTGCACGTCGCGTGCGGAGGGTTGGCCCTCCAGGCCCCAAAGAAAGAAAGAAAGGAAGAAAGGAAGGAAGAAAGAAAGAAAGAAAGAGAGAAAGAACACAAGAAAGAAAGAAATAACGAAATACAGAAATACAGAAATACAGAAATAAAGAAATAAAGAAAATAAGTAATAAAGAAATTAAAGAAATAAGAAATAAGAAATAAAGAAGAAAACAAAGAGAAACTAAAGAATATAAGAATAAAGAAATAAAGAAATAAAAGAAATAAAGAAATAAAAAGACATAAAAGGACAATAAAAGAATAAAGAAATAAAGGAACTTCAAATAAAGGAATATATAAAGAGAGAGAAGATAAAGAAATAAAGAAATAAGAAATAAAGAAAGAAAGAAAGAAAGAAATAAATAAGACATTGAAGACCATAAAGAAAATAAAGAAATAAAGAAATAAAGAGAAAGAATTAAAGAAAATTAATGAAAATTAAAGAAAGAAATAAAGAAAGAAAGAAAGAAAAGAAAGAAAACAAGAGAAAGAAATTAAAGAAATATAAAGAGAAATAAAGAAGAAAATAAAATAAAAGGGAAAATAAAGAAAAAGAATAAAGAAAATTAAAAGAAATAAAGAAATAAAGAAATAAAGAAATAAAGAAATAAAGAAATAAAGAAATAAAGAAATAAAGAAATAAAGAAATAAAGAAATAAAGAAATTAAGAAATAAAGAAATTAAGAAATAAAGAAATAAAGAAATAAAGAAATAAAGAAATAAAGAAATAAAGAAATATAGAAATATAGAAGTAAAGAAGTAAAGAAGTAAAGAAATAAAGAAATAAAGAAATAAAGAAATAAAGGAAAAAAAGAAATAAAGAAATAAAAGAAATAAAGAAATTAAAGAAATAAAGAAATAAAGAAATAAAGAAATAAAGAAATAAAGAAATAAAGAAATAAAGAAATAAAGAAATAAAGAAAAAGAAAGAAATAAAGAAATAAAGAAATAAAGAAATAAAGAAATAAAGAAATAAAGAAATAAAGAAATAAAGAAATAAAGAAATAAAGAAATAAAGAAATAAAGAAATAAAGAAATAAAGAAATAAAGAAATAAAGAAATAAAGAAATTAAGAAATAAAGAAATTAAGAAATAAAGAAATAAAGAAATAAAGAAATAAAGAAATAAAGAAATAAAGAAATATAGAAATATAGAAGTAAAGAAGTAAAGAAGTAAAGAAATAAAGAAATAAAGAAATAAAGAAATAAAGGAAAAAAAGAAATAAAGAAATAAAAGAAATAAAGAAATTAAAGAAATAAAGAAATAAAGAAATAAAGAAATAAAGAAATAAAGAAATAAAGAAATAAAGAAATAAAGAAATAAAGAAAGAAAGAATAAAGACATAAAGAATAAAGACATAAAGAAATAAAGAAATAAAGAAATAAAGAAATAAAGAAATAAAGATAAAATAAAGAAATAAAGAAATAAAGAAATAAAGAAATAAAGAAATAAAGAAATAAAGAAATAAAGAAATAAAGAAATAAAGAAATAAAGAAATAAAGAAATAAAGAAATAAAGAAGTAAAGAAATAAAGAAATAAAGAAATAAAGAAATAAAGAAGTAAAAGAAAAAACGAAATAAAGAAATAAAGAAATAAAGAAATAAAGAAATAAAGAAATAAAGAAATTAAAGAAATAAAGAAATAAAGAAATAAAGAAATAAAGAAATTAAAGAAATAAAAGAAATCAAAGAAATAAAAGAAACGCCATCAGCCTGGCGGAGGGGGGGAGCGGAAAACATTCACGGAGATGCCCGGCTGCAACATGCGATCCGCCCAGCCCTGCGAGCGCGGCAGATTCTGAGGGGCCTGATGGGCCTGCTGCCCTTCACGGGGGGGAAGTCAGGAGAGAGGTGGAAGCGGCACTCCAAGCACTAGAAGCATGGACTAGAGAACTGTGGGGAGTAGAACTGCTGGCCATTAAAGACATGCCCGAGTCCCCACAGCCTCCACAACCACATGTGGCGACACTGGGAGGGGGGGCCAACACGGGAGGAGAGGGGGGAGACACCGCACCGAGCCAGAACGCAAGGACGACTCCCACCCCACAGCCATGAACCCTCGCCAGACCAGGGGTGGGCGGGCGGCAATAGAGGAGAAGAAGGCTAGCGTTGGGTTGGGAAGCAGACGAACATCGTGATTGAAGCAACGCCGGGGGCCGGGAAAGCGGGGTCTAGTCAGTTGCCGTAGCCGAAGCAAAACAAGGGAGGTCAAGCAGGGTGGAGGGACAATCTAAGCCTGTGTGAAGTCAGCTGCAGCACTGGCAGGTTCTCAGTGGAGGCAGGGGCACTTGCGGGGAGGTTTTTGGGTACTTTGGAGTTGCCAGGTGTTTAGGTTGAGGGGGCGGGGAGGGTTGAGGGGTCGACAGCCTGTTTGAGCCTACAAGGGGAACCGAATTTTTCCACCGCGCTGGTATTTGGGGCCTCTGCAGTACCGGGGCTGGCGCGAAACCAGGGGGCTTGCCCCCATGCCCCCATGCCCCCATGCCCCCAAGAGAGAAAGACAGACAGCAAGAAAGAAAGAAAGAACGAAAGAAAGAAAGAAAGAAAACAACTAGAGCGATAGAGAGGACGCCCCTCTTCGATGTGGAGAAGCAGCAAGAGGAGAGAGCGAGAACATATGGGGAGTTGACTAGCTGATTGGAGTGGGGCAACTGTACGCGACCCATAGCTGGCAGCCTTACACAATCAGTCTCGCAGAGGAGGCTTGAAACTTGAAGGATGGGTTCGGGTTGGGTCTAAGTATGGTCTAAGTAGTCTAAGGACTCTTGAAGGGTCCGAAACGGTCGGAGGTGTTTTTAGGGATGAAAATTGAAGTCGATCAAAGAGCATGGTGTAGCTCCAAACTCAGTCACATCAGGCACGTCTGTCTTGCAAATCAGAAAAAGGGGCGAAGACTGGTTGTCCGTAGGCTCCGTAGGTACTTGTTTCGCTTCTGCGACGTTTCCTTGACTTGTTGAAAGTTCCATGGTTTCTTGCTGCCAAAAGTCGCCTGCCACGGCTCCTGACATTGTCTCCCAAGGAATGGTGTGCCTCACCTTCTGGGGCGATACAATTTGCGTCCTGCTGCGGAAAGTTTTGGAGCAGGACTTCAGACATATGGAGAAACGAAGCAGAGAAGCAGAAGTCACTCACGCGGATGAACTCTGAATTCGCAGCCATGTGCATGGCGTTCTTTGTGACGACTTTATGACGACTTAGATGAGATGGATGTGAGTGAGTGAACATGTTCCCCGATCCCGTTCTGCTCCTTTTGGAGTTTCAGTTGTGTCAGGGGGCTTCGTGTTTCTACGAGGTCTTTGTGCAGCTGCGACAAATCTGTCCCGGCTCTTCTCGACACCTGTTTGGCGTGTTTTCGAAAATTCGTAGAAAGAGAAAAGAGGATAAAGAGGTCAATTGTCAGTGACCGGGAGATTCCGCCTAGTTCGCAGAGTTTTTTGCCCGAGCGCAGTCGAGGGCAGAAAGCTTAAAAGTTGCTGGCGGAGGAAAACTCGGTGGCACCCAGTCCATTCTGTGACCTGAAGGACTTCGAAGTGGAATTCCTTATGAACTGTATGCCAGCACGTGTGCAGACCATGGTGCTTGGACAGACGACAAGTGCCTTGTGTCAGGAGTGGTGGGTTCGAAAAGCAAGGGGGTTCAAGAGTCGTGACGACGGATTGAATCGTTGCCCGACTCGTTATATAGTTGATCCCGCTGCAATGGGCTACAGTTATCTAGACGGGCGCCGGAAGCTTTCCTTGCCCTAAGGCGTGGCGGTTAGCAGCCTGGCTGCAGTTGAGTTGCTTTTCGGGTGTATGTGAGGGTTGTTCGAATGCCTCTTGACAGTAGATGAGGATGCCATGTAGGTTTAGGACCCCTTCTGAGAACCCCATACCGCGCAAGGGTGAAGCACAAGGGCCACATATATCCCAGCGGCTTGGGTTTCTAAATGTGTTTATACATCTGTTTAACAGTACATATCTCCGCATCTCTTTGTCCATTTATGTATGGCCTATGCATGTGTATCTCATCGTCTATGTATCTGTTCATCTATCTCTATCTGTCTATCTAGCTAGCTATCTAGCCGTCTGGCCATCTGTTTATCTTATCTATCTATCGTTTTCTTTGTTCATCCATGCGTCTATGTTTCTATTTTCTCTATTCCTCTCTTCATCTGTTTATCTGACTTCTTTCTCGGCGAGGCACCTTCCCGGCAGCTTGCATGTGCTTATGGCAGTTCATGTTAGGCTGGGATCGGATGCAAAGCAACTGCCAGGTGGGAATGGTTGCAAGGGCCAGAAAAATCCTCTAATCTAATCGATGCATATGTGCGGATCACTTGGCAGGTTGAGTTGGATGAACTCACCAAAGTGTGTGTTCTTGGAAAAGGCGCATATGGCCAGGTTTGTCTTGTCGAGGAGTCATCCGGCATGGATTCAACTAGTTGCGCGCGGCCAGTGAGAATGGCTTTTTCTTTGCAATGCAGAAGGACGCGATGCGCGGGCAACGCTATGCGCTGAAGGCCCTGTCGAAAGGCCATTTGGCCAAGCAGGCTCAGCCTCAAAGCGTCGTCCGTGCATCAACCATGACTTCGGCAAACACTTAGATGATCAGCGAAGATTGCTCAACAGAAACTAGACTTCTATGTCCCCTCCAGGGCACACAGCGGCTGGTGAATGGAGAGCGTGACCCGAGTGCATTAAGTTTTTTGCGATTGTGCCGAGATCCGATGCAAGCTTTGGCAGTCGCTTTCACTCATTTTTTTTGTTTTTTTTGGTTTTTGCTGTTGCTATCTGACCCTCGCCACTTTAGGTGAGATCATGTCGATGATTGACAGCACCTTCGTCATCCGCCTGCATCGGCAGCTTGGCTGAAGGAGAGAGAAAAAGGGGATCTCGAAAGCGAGGGGATCTCCTCGTGCCCCCCCCCCGCCCCCCAACACAGGCCTATAAACCCTCCCATGCAAGAGAGCACTCCAGAAGAGTGTTCGGGCTCTCTCTCTTCTCTCTCTCTCTTCTCTCTCTCTTCTCTCTCTCTTCTCTCTCTCTTCTCTCTCTCTTCTCTCTCTCTTCTCTCTCTCTTCTCTCTCTCTTCCCTCTCTCTTCCCTCTCTCTTCTCTCTCTCTCTGTGCAGGAAAAACACAGAAAAGCAAGTTGCTAACTCTTCAGACTCTCTTCCCCTTTTGAAGCTGTTGCGGAGTGTGTCTCTCCCCTGTTTCATTTTGCGGGGATCAGTCCGATCTCACTCTCGTAGAGCAAACCTGCTCTTTTCGTGTTGCTCGGGTGCTTCAGATTTCATGTCAGCTTGTCAGCGGAACCCGAGGACGTTCAAAGACGCCCAGCACGTGTACTTCCTCTTAGAAGCAGCCCTGGGTGGTAGCTTGGTGCAGGCACAACGCAAGACACGACCCGCACATCTTGCTTCGCTTGCAGCGCTGCCAGGTTGTCAAAGACCATCCGGAGATTTTTGTTCAGGATATGCCTCGAGGCAGCGCCGACCCGCCCTATTTCGCATTCTCTAACATTGCTTCCATGACGCACCCGAGTGCTCACAGAAGGGCACAGACTTGCCTCCGGCTTTGTGTCTGACACGCTTGTCTCAGATCAACCATGGCTGGTATGATCTTGAAAGTGCGAACCGATACGCTAAAAACGAGCTTCTTTCTGGGGCTTCTCACGGAGGTTGCCCCCCCAACCCGTTTCATGATCCAAAGGGGGAGCGCGAGCTAGTACCATTACAAGGTAATGGCATGATAAGGAGATCGTGTAAAGTTTAGATCTTGGTTTTCTTGTTTGTTTGTCTTCTTTTGGTGTTTTAAGTGGTTGTCGCCCGCCTCATGCAAAGCAAGACCGGCCAAGTGCCCTCACCACTGTCACCACCAGTATCCGCTCAGCCAGGGCCCCGGAAGGATCCGGAAGCCTGCAAAACCGGCAATCCATATTGTGGGTCCGTGGGTGTTCACAGCTACAACAAAGCACGTGGTGCAGAAATCCAACTGCATGGAAACGAGGAAAACCTTAGAGAGGTAACTGGCAGCTTTGAGCAACATCCATCTCGATGGAGCCCATCCACCCTCACAACCAAGAACTCAAAACGCTCACCAGCAGCTGTACACGCCATCGTCACAAGTGAATGACTTCAAAGGCCCACCTGTTGAAGCTTACCCTCAAAGGTGCGAAGGCCGCTACATGACGCATCACAAAAGCTGTGAAATGTGGTGGAGGGGATGGATCACGCATTCGACTCATCCTTGCACAGCTCCATGAATCACCGCGAATACCAACAAACATCAAACCAGCTTACTATGAAGGCTTGGATGATGCAGTCCGCGTGGGTACAGCCTCCCGGATCGAAGGAGAAGCCAAGTCGATCCTGCAGAAGAGAGCCAGTGCTTGCCATCAACGCCAGGAGGGCTGTTTCTACATTTTCTACCTCAACGTTCACGCAGCTCTCCTTCATCACCAGCTGCCAGAAACCCGCGGCGGATTCCAGCCCATGCCACGTGCTGTTCGCTCGTCCACGTCGGCATTGTAGCCAGTCGTGATGAGGTAGACTCCAGAATAGCCCATCCGTCCGGATCCATTCGGCAGTTGGATCGGTCATCATCCAGCGACTTGCTCACGCGGATCAGGAGTCGTTGGTCCGGATGGATATCCCCGTGCGTGTCCAGTCGCGTGCCTTGAGGTTGCTTGGCTCACGCAATCCATCTGCACCCGGCTGCTGCTGAACCTCAAGCAGGGCCTGCCACAGCCTAGCTGGGCCTAGCTCATCAACGAGTTGGATGAACTAAGCTCTGCCCCGATCAAAAAAAATAGGCACATTCGTCTGCGCTTCTGCAGTGCCGATGGGAGGGCTCCCAAACTCCAAAAACCTGGCTGCGCAGCACCCTTCGCGTGATGTACCTGCTCCTTCAGCTTCTGCCAATAGATCTTGGGTTTATGAAATTGCCTTCCGTACTCGGACCTTGTCCACGCCGTCGTAACCGGCGGATGTGCCACAGCGGGGCGCTGGGTCCAGGCAACGCTAACCCTCGAGGGTCTCTCGATCCCAAAAGCACAAAATCTGAATCTTGTTTATCATGCTTCACAACATTTCACAAGCAGCTGCTTCGCAGGCGAAAGCCTCCCGGAGATCGTTTCTTCCACCCTTCCCTTGCCTTGCCTCGCCCCAGCAACGTCCAAAGCCACCGCTACCCAAACTGTGTGCTGAATCTACCATCGAGGTTCACATGCTGCGCTGTTCAGTTGTGTTGTCAGGTCATTGTTTGCGAAATGGGGCCCCAAGCAGAAGCACAAGTTCTGTTTGGTATGCGGGCTCGTTTGCGTTCCCATTCATGTTACGTGTGTATTGCTTCCCTTCTTCACGCCTGCCTCATCTCCCGCTCTATCGCTCTCTTTCTCTCTAACTCTCTCTATCTCTCTCTTTTTCTCTTCTTGTTTTATTGTTCTTCTTCTTTCTGCTTCTTCTTCTGCGCACTTGAGACGTATCTCTCTCTCTCTCTCTATCTCTATCTCGACCTCCACCTCGACCTCTAGCTCTAGCTCTATCTCTATCTCTGCCTCTGTGTCTCTCCCTCTCTCACTCACTCACTCACTCTCTTAAACTGCTGCGAACACGCAATCTTCACTTCACTTCACTTGGGGGCTTGAGGGCCGGAGCCCCCGCGCGATCCGCGCGCCCCAGCGTTGTGGAGAGTTGGCATAGTGACACTTAGGCTTGGAACGACAGGGCGTGATACCAAGCATCCCCTCTTGAACACACAATCTCTCGCTCTCTCTTATGGGGTGGGCAACCTGAGAAAGGGTTCGGTGCAGCAAACTCTGTTTCACAAGGCGGGGTAGCAAATAGCCACATTACAAAATGTTGGAATTTAGGAGGCATCGTCAGGCAGTCAGGCCACAGTTCATGGTGCTGGCAGGGCCTCGGTGTCTGAATCCGTCAAAGTCGGAGCTTGTGTCGGTGCAGCACTGGTGCAACTCTAGATACCTCCGAACTTGTATATATACGCCATCACCTTGCAGGCCATTCTGGGGCCTTCTATGCTGCTTGTGTTATTGCTGCCTTGGTCTTAGACATTCGAGTCAGTGCGCTAACGTCGCATCAGCCCCTTCTTTGTGGTTCTGCGGACGTAGCGAGCCAGGCACTTGATCACCTGCATGAAAGGCGAATTGTGCACCGCCTGTGCCTTGATGTGTGGAGACGTCTTGACTGTGCATGTCTTCCGTTGTCTTGCGCCAGTGTTCAGGTGACATTAAACCTGAGAATGCCTTGCTGGATGAGCATGGCTATGCCAAGGCTTGGTACGCAGAAAACGTTTCGGAATGTTTCCACAATGTGCCTCATGAGTAAACATTGGGCAGGAATCAAAAGATTGTGCTGCCTGCTTTTGATTCGCTTGTTTTGAAGTTTGCCACGCTGGGTACAGGGGAGTAGCGGCAGCCCTTAACGCCGGGCTGGGTCGGTAAAAGTTTTCGGGTAAAAGGTGGGTGCGAGTGAAAAACGCTAGGGCCGAATAGAAACCCAAGAAACCCGCAAGACCCAGTCCGAAAACAGCCAGCCCCAGTCGGAAAACCAACGGGACGAGTGAGAAAACAGCAGCCTCGGCGGAAGCCATGCTAGCCCATGATTAGCCATGTTCATGTTTGTAACCCGTGCGCGCCACTGGAGATCTCCGAGGCACTCCGAGGCTGCAATCCGAAAACGGCTCTCCATCAAACTGCGGCCTCAGTGGTAAAATGTCCTCCACATTGAATCTCCAAACGGAAGCCGAGTCCCCGCAGGGTTTCGGGTTTGTTCTCCCCGTCTGAAGCGTGAGTCCTAAACCCAGACATGTTTTAAAACCAGGGACGTGGGTTTGGTTTGGGAACTTAGCCGGGAAAGCGGCCAGCCGCTACTGTGTATTTTGGTTCCACGGTTTGGGATAGGTTTTGTGCTGTCAGGGTGTTTTGGGTGCACGGTTGCAATATCACGTTTCACACCTTCTTCTTCGTGACAAGTGATAGATTGGAGCCCATCAGACAACAAAATTGCATCAACCTGCCAATCCTCCTGACAGGTTTGTGACATGGGTTTCGCACGTTTCGTGCTGAGCAAGACGAATACACTTGTCGACAGCTGAGCCAGTCTCTTGCGCACATCACGGAATGGCAGCCGATGGCGAAAGGCATACTTGTCGGTGCCTTTCAGGTCGGGACACCTGACTACATGGCGCCAGCCGCCTGCTGCATTTGGAAGAGGGCCTTGATCTGGATGCCTTCGCAGACAACAGCATTTTGTGACGGCGTCGAGGAAGTCATTGACTTCCCGCATACGCACAACAGCAGCGTTGATTGGTGGGCACTGGGGGTTCTTACCTATGAGAGCCTTGCTCAGCATGATTTGCAAATTCCACCGTCGACTGCGTGTTTTGCCAGCGAGAGCCGATTTTCACAGCTTAGGATCTTAAGTGGGCATACGCCTTTCACCGATGAGGGCGTTTCGGATCCGATGGAGAGGCTCCTGGCGATCCGGCGGAGCCAGGAAAGTGAGTCGCCAAAGGCTTGACATGCAAATCTCAGCTTCTGTTGATGTCACCTGGTGTGTCGTGGGAGGAGCAGGGGCCTATTCAATTTGGTTTTCATTTCCCACAGGTTGCGAAAGGTCCCTGGCCTTGTCTGGAGTGCAGTAAGTGTGCATGGGAGTCAGTAGTGTGCATTGGCACATGTGGCACATGGCCAAAAGGTTTCGTTTCCCAACTGCTGCAGATTCGGCGGGCTCCTTGGGCGGATCGTGCCTTTTCGGACGTACTGGAGTGCTGTGTATGTCTCACACATATCACGCTCGATGTAGAAGGCCTCATGAGCGCCTTGGAGCTGGACGCGGAGGAGCCCAGGATGTTCGTGACCACGCCATGTACAGGACGACTGCGGGGAGTCACGCACCCATCAGCTCCAGCGCCTGTGGGCGCTTTCACATGTGACAAGGACGTTGGCCTTTGACTTCAAGGCATTCCACGAGCAGAAGCTCCCGACTCCGTTCCACAAGCAGTGGAGCGGCCCCCGCCTGTTATCCTGCATCCTTGTCATTGTCATACCTTGTCATAACCTTGTCATACCCTTTTCGTGTGCATTTGCAACCCGGCATAG
Organism: Symbiodinium natans; assembly: GCA_905221605.1. Classification (NCBI taxonomy): domain Eukaryota; class Dinophyceae; order Suessiales; family Symbiodiniaceae; genus Symbiodinium; species Symbiodinium natans. Next base: position 327,152 of record CAJNDS010002359.1, read on the forward strand.
CATGTTGGAATCCTGCTGTTAGCAGACTTTTGCAGACAGTATCTGCTCCACAACCTCTTACGCTGAAGGGGCTCGGGGCCTGCGAAGCGAGTCGAACCCTCTTGGAACTTAGAACTCCCTGGAGAACTCTGCAATGTTTCCAAAACAAGCGAAGGAATATAGAAGTGCACAGGCAGGACGGAGCTTGGAAACAAGGTCAGCGAAGAGACAACTACGAAATGCAGACCGCCAAGATCAGCGAGACCAACGGAGAACCGAGCTACAGTTGGCCAGAAAGCATCGAAAACACAGTCGGGTTCCAAAACAAATAGGTGTAAAATGGCTAAGGAGATGTGCAGAGTCGAAGGAGACAGGGATTGGTACCAGGAACACGCCTCGCTGGTGCCGTTTTTGGTTTTTGCTCTTGCTTGTGTTCTGAAACGATTTGCTTCGCTTTCGTTTTGTTATCGTTAGGACTTGAGGCCTCCAAAGCCGAAGCAAAAACCTTGACCTGGAAACCTGCCTAAACCTCAGCCTTAACAACCCTTAGCCTGAACCTTGAAACTACCCTGATACGGCACTGAGTTCATTTGGTTCCAAATATGGCATATGCTACATAAATGGCTGCAGCATGTTTCTGCACATTTCACCTCCCCCCACACATTCCCTGGGGACCCGCAAAGCACGCATCGCTGCGGTCTCCACACTCCCCGCCTTTCGCCTTTCGCATTCCCCGCTCCGCTCACTCCGCTGAGCACGCCCCAAGCGTTGGGACATGTTGGGAAGGCAGTGTGGCTCCACCATGCTCAACCCACCCCGAACCGTGATTCTACCAGGACTCCGACCCGCACTCACGCATGCACTTCACACGTGCTTTGAGATTTCGAAGTCAGGTCTTACTTAGTCTATGGGTTGGTTGGTCTGAACTGGCGAGTATTGGCCAGTGTTTCTGCGGAACTGCTTCAAGGCAGTCAGAAGCGGCACCGGCTCTCCATCCCAAAACGTACCAAAGCACTGATTTCCAACTCTCCCGGGATTCCCAAAGCCCCCTTCTTGGCTGGAGTCCAACACGTGCCAAAACCATGATTCGCAACGGGGGCTGCGAACAGTATGTTACGGCCGTTTCGGTGTGCGGATTGCAATGTGTATCGGACAAAAAGCATGCACGAGGTAACAGGTAACGGTCATGTGGATTCGACGAGGTCTGCTCGAGCATGAAAGCCGCCCGATAGGGGCCAACCCTGCACTTGGAATATCTCATATTTAACGGGTGCGCGCCATAACCGATAGCGACGATAGGGGCCGGCCTATTTCACGCGAACATTTGGAGATATGAGAAGCTCTGACTGCTACTTTGACATCCAGACTCCAGACATACACAACAACTTTCAGGTCGTTGTTAGCACTAATGCGGTTCTCACTGACAATGCTCAGATGACAGGCTATCCCGAGCATTTCTTCACGGATGACTTTGGGCTAGACCGTGGGCAACTGGGTTTGGACCCATCAGATAGCCCCCTGGCTGCAAGTGAAGCGATGCCAGCGAACCCTTCTCGTGATTCTCGTGGCTCGCCGCGGCTCGATTGTCTTTCATGGTATCAGTAGCCGAAGCTCCCCGGCAGACTCACGGAGCTTTCAAGCTTGTGCATGCTTGTGCTCGTGAGGTTTGTATATCGCATACACTGCCGACCCATCTGACGACTGGGATGCCAAGTTCTGACGAGCATTCCGCTCATGGCCACTCTTGACATTTCTTGGCGGTCGTGCTCATCCCGATGCGAAGAGCTTATGCGCTTCTTGGGTGGGAGGGCCCAGAATCTCTTGTTGATAATTCCACTGTCAAAACTACGAGATCTTGAGTCTGAAGCCGAAGCATCGCTGAACAAGTTATACTGAGTTATCATGCTATCCGTTCGTAATCATGGCCCGCAGAACCTGGCAAGGCTGACTTTTGCAGCTTTACAGGTATTTCCGTTTTTCTTGCATTTGTGCACATAACATATCATTTCTGCCTTGTTTTCCAATCCAGTTAGCAGCTGCAAAGCAGCCAGCAGCTGTGTGAGAGCGCAGGGATTGGACTAGAACTCTCCCACATAGTTCGGTGGCCAAGAGGCTACACATCTCTTGTGTCTCGGTTCAAAGCCCTCAATGCAGAGACTGGGGACTGTTGTTGAGTAGTCAGAACACCTGTGCTGTCGAACGCAGGTCACGAGAAGGCACAAATAAGTTTCAAGAATCGACATGCAAAACGTTGTCGTGTGTTTTGCATTGTTTTGCCTCGCACCAGTCTCCGGAGTACCTCTCCAGTCTCAAAACCCCTATCAGCCAGAAGAAAACAGACTGCGCTAGGCCATGGGGGGCACTCTGAGCCACTTGTTTGAGGGCACTTCTTGTTTGATTGTTCCCGCGTCCTCCATGATCCAGAGCAACGAGACTGTAGGAGCATTCTTGTTCATTCTTCGACATGACCTACTGCCTAGACGAATCCCTGCAGTGAGTACATGCAGAGGCCCTCCCATCAACTATCTGCCATGAGCAGCTGGTTTTGATCAGCATTGGCGCGCCATGCTGGTCAAGGCATTCCGATCCGCTCCGGAGAGGCTGCAGACTGAGTGAAGTGCCTCGTGCTTGGGAGCGCGATCACTTGCCCAAGTGCCAAAGAGTCAGCATGCTTCTTAGAGAAAAGCGATCTGGTCTTGGTCTGTCCCGTGACGAATCATAATGGGCTGCTCACCATTTCTACAGTGACCAGGCATTTCCTTCGCCGTCTACGGCGCTCCAGCTCCCTGCAGGTACTCAGTCTCACCAATGCGGAATTTGTGCGCTTGCAGACTGCTGTTGGTGAAGTTTGTCTATTCATTTGATGTGTTGCACGTCTTTTGCCAAGAGCCGCCTTGTGTTTTGCCTTCTGACCTCGTGTCTCCTGCCCCTTGCAAGCATTCGTGGTGTTCCATTTCTATTTTCGAATGTTGCCCGTACCTGTGTTTTGAAAGCGTGCGCCTAGTACAGGTTTGTAGCAGGGCCAAGCAGGTCGCATGGACATGATACTCTGGTAGGTTGCCATCCTGGCCTCAGCAGAACGTGCTCATACAAGGAATTTTGACGGAAGTTGAGATCTCCTTTTATTGCGGGGGCATGAGCGAAAACTTGAAGCTTGTGGGAGTTGCTGTTGTTCTTTTTTTCAAGTTAGAGTTTAGGTGGCCTTCGGTCCTAGTATTTCGGGGATTTATGCTCCTGCGCGCCCCTCCCTCCCCCTAGAGCATTGCGTAGATGCTGTCGAAAAGCGTGCTATCTCCATGGCATGCTACAGCTTTAGTCCGCCCTGCTCCCACGAAAACGAGAAGACCACGCTGCATTGACAGGCTGATGCCATATGCCTGACATGTTTCCGATGAGCACCATGTGCTGCATGTGCCAGGTCTCTGAAGCGACCCGGGACTCGATTGCCAAACGGAGTTTGCACAATATGCTGCTCTCCAAGTCTAAGGGCATCGAAAAGGCACGGGCTTGTCCACGCATGTTATGGAGAGCAATGCTTGGTTTGTGGCCGCGCTATCAACCTCACTCTCCGATATTGGCTGCCTTTGTGTTGCGCAGTCTAGGCTTGCACGGGTAATCTTCGACCTGATGTATACGCGTGTGCTTGCTATAATGGGCCGCGCTTGAATACAGCATTGTGGCATACTGTGTGAGACAGTGACAGGATCTGCATGCTCTTGAGTCAGAGCTGACAAGATCTGCCAAAAAGCAGGATCGCTCTAAGCGCGACGTGCGTGTCCGTACTTGTCGTTCGGGTCAGCAGTCGGGGCAGGACCTTGTGAAGATCAAGAAAAAATGGAATCTGAAGCTGGCGGCTGAGACTGCTGAGAAGGTGCTGAGCCCTCCCCTACATTGACCTCATGTGCCTGATGTCTGCTTCGAAGATCTTTGCTGCTTTGGCCTCAAGCAAGGGCCTTAGAGCTTTCGCTACATTAGCCAACGTCCAGCAAGATGCGGCGCAACAAAAGGGCATCTCTCCAAGCACGCCAAAAGCGGAGTGCTGTTCAACGCACTCGAAGGGACAGACCTGTAGCATCCTGTAGCTTGATGCGACGACTGCTGCAGAATGCCGATCGGCCTGGTGGACATCGAACTGGCTGGCCTTCGTTTAGCAGATCTGTCCAAGCACGAAGAGCCTCGAACGGTGTTCGAAAGACGTTTTGAAAGGTGTTGTTTGTCTGTATTTTCTTGGGATCCGTGGCATGCAGCTTGGCGAGGTCATGCGAGGTATGTGTGAAATAAGTATGCATTCAGTATGCATTTCATGGGCCACAGGGCCGATGCCTGGCAGCTGTTGGGCACTTCAACGCGGGATCTGTGGCTTGACGGAAGCCAGGGGGTCAAAGGCAGAAATTTGCAAAGCTCTGGAGCAAGGGACAGTCGTGAGATACGATGGCTGCTAGCCGTTAGCCTGGTCGAGATTCCCGCCTGGTGATATGTTCAGCCATTTTTTGTTTTGACAGGTTCTGTTGGTGGAAAAACCCATCGTGCGGCCAAGTGTGGTGGAGCTGGCTTCCGCCATGGCGCAACGGCCGGGCGATTTTGCTCTGCTTCGAGGCTCTGAAAAGACTTTCGATTCTCTCTCGGACATGTTGGGCAGCACTGTTGCAGCACTGTTGCAGCATGTGCAGCACGAGCTCTGGCACTATCTGGCACTCCAAGGTCATCGCGGATCTCAGTGATTGCAGATCTATAGAGCAGTTGAACGGCCGACGCTAGACATCGCACATGCAAATCACGAAATCCAACCTCCGAGGGCTAGCTGAGTCCCTTCTCAACCGTAGGGTTGCAACAAGGGGTGTGATGGGAGACTGCAGGCCATGCCGGGATTTTGGGAGGGATGAACTGGCAGGGTTTGGGGGAGAAACAGGGCCCCAGTCATGCTCATGATGCTACGGGAAGCCTCCAGGATCCCAATGCAGACTCTGGCCAGAGTTTGTGAACTCCGGACAGTTTCCCCCCAGCTCCTTAGCTTTCGTCCCAGTCTCATCCCCAAGTCGCTTGCAATGGCAGGTGCCGAGAATCTGGCCGCCGCAGAGGCGTCGCGGCTTAACGTGCAGAGGTTTGCCTAATATTAGGCGCGCTGGGCATATAGCATGGAGCATGCCACAGCAGCGTACCTGGCCAGAGCCGAAGCTGAATTCAAGACACTGTCAACAGCCCATGCCGGTCTTGTGCTGTATTCCACATGGTCTGGAGGCAGAGCCAGGCGTTGAGTCACACATGAGTCGAGTCACCGTGAGACGGGCATGAGGCAGATGTGTGCTTTGCTTGGTGAGGTCGACGCAACAATCACGGAGCAGCCCTTCCTCCTTGAAGCTGAGACCAACAGCTTTATTTTCCAAGGCGTGGAGTTTGCGAACAACTTAACATAAGCGCATGGTACTGGGACCATGGGAGTGACGTGTTGTTTTGCAAGATTTTTTGGGGCTTGCAAAAAGCACATGGACTCTGGAAGCAAGTTCAATATCCCAAGCTTTCACAGAGATGCTGAAATGCCTGCGTTTGAAAGTTTGCTCTCGTGTTGCGGAATGGCCTGAGCGCGCATCGGCAGATGTGATGGCCAGCTCTGAAGCCATCCGATACAGAACAAGGCGCTCACACTGACATGCCTGCATGACTTTTTATTGCTCCAGCAGGCCGACGCCGTCACCAGCCAAGTAGGGGTTCTTGCCAGGAAACAAAGAAGGTGGAGTGGTGCACATTCATGCCACCAAAATTCACTGCCATTCAAGCTCACTCTCTCCCATTTCCTTGTAGTGTTGAGTTTTGCTCTGTTGCCTGAGCCCTCCATCTTTGCATCTTTGCGTGCCAGGGCAGACTACTTCATGCCAACCTTGCAGTCTGCAAATGTCTGCAAGCGGGGAGGTGAAATTTCCACAACGGCAGGACTTGGAGTCGTTGCCCTCTGCCCAAACTCCAGAGGTAGGATGATAGAATCCCAGCGAGAAAACTGAAAACCACGCTTTCCTGACCAAAGAGCTGAGAGGACTATGTTGCAACTTCTTTTGATTGAAGGCAATAGTTTTTCGTCCAGACCAGCAACAAAAAACCTTGCAAGCCCAACGGAGAATGTAATCACAAAGACCGACGTGGGTTTTGTGACACGCAGACTGTTTGCAGGTCGCATGCACGGGCCACGCAAAGTCGCGCAAACAGTTTTCCTGCCAGAGTGCCGAATGGTACCAGGGTCCAGCCCAGAATGGGGTCTTTGTGGGGGGCTCTGTGGTGGCTCACAAGGTCCGACGCGAGGGATCAGGAATGATGAGTGCAGATCTCGTTGTTTAGACCTGACGTGCAAAAGATATCACATCGACTCCGTTGGTCTTGTAGGCCACAGACATGCAAGCTTGCAGCACGAGTGCTACGGCATCGGACTCTGGAGCAAAGTGCGTTGCGAGGCCAAGTCGTTGGCTTCCATGCGTTCTCAATGCTGAACCATGCCTGTGCCTCGAGCAGGGAGGAGAATGTGTGCATCTTGCTTCAAGCAGAGTCGGGTTGTCGAAAATGTGTATGTTTTCCGATGCTTAACGGGCCTGTGTTGCTGAGTGTCGCGCCCGGGAAATTTCCAGGCTGGAGTTTTGGAAAGCGGAACTTCGCGAATGTTCCCACGCTTTGGGGAAGTGTAGCTTAGAAGCCCACAGCTGATGCGGGGCTTTGAAAGAAATCTACATTTTCAGGATGTTAACTTGGTTCAAGTAGGAGTCGGGTCATGGACATAAGGATTGTTTTCTGAGCGTGGATCCAGCCTCGGCTCCGGGGGACAAAGGGAGTATGGAGAGTATGGCACGATTTGTGCCGTCGCGGTGGAGTCCTGTTGCAAGTCGGGTTTGCGGTCTAGAGCGTCGGAAGAGTCAGTAGCCTCATGCCGAACTCTCCAAGCCCGATGTGTAAGCTCGAAAGAGCAAGTAGCCTCAAGCGTGCTGAAGGGCGGTGGGGCATGGCAGAACCCGCCCAAGTACCATGCTCACAAACACATACAACTACAAAAGTTGCCCCTTCGGATAATATGTATATGATGTCAGACGTTTGTGTTTCTTTTAGGCTTGCTGGGTTCAGGTTTCTCCATCCTCAGCACTGGGGACCGACCGGTCAATGACGATCTCGAAGTGAAGCTGATTGCCATTCGAGACATCCAGGCACGACTCCAAGCTTTGTAATTTCTTGTGAGGCTGATATGAAATGGTATGAAGATGGGCCGAAAAGAGAACCTCTTAGCCCGGTGTGGAGGCAGGCGAACCCTTGCGGCTCTCTTATCACGAGCTGTTTGCTGAACCACGGGCTCGAGAAGAGCGCATTCGTGCACATTGCGGTGGCCGCTGCGGCTGTTCTCGTTGCGACTAGATTTGATTTGTCATGCTGTGTTACGCCGTGTCAGGCACTCCACTCATTGCCTCATGTTGATTCTGGAGACTCGCTAAGGCCAGCTGGAAGCAGAAAACCCAATGTTGGCTGAGATAGGCTTGCAGCTGTCTTTAGAAAGGTGGCATCCCAGGTGCCAGACATGCAATGGCTCCGCTTCACCACACACATTGCATTCCGGCGATGCGGTACAAATACTTCGCCACCGTGAGCTTGCTGGCGCGATTGGAATTGTGCAAGAGGTCAAAAACCAGTCCGTCGTTATCAAGACAGTCTTCCGTGGCCAAGAGCATCAAAGCAAGCACGAGCTGGACAGCGTGCGCAGCCTGAGCATTGTGAAGGAGCTACACAGGTGCAGTGGATGTAAGCTTGTGCACTTCTGTTCCCGCGCATGCCAACGGCAGGGATGGCAAGCACATCGCCGCTTTTGTGCGGGAGCCGGAGGGCTCGCAAAAGGGCAGATTCCTGTCGACAGCTGGATAACTGAAAGGCAGGCCCTTCAAGAAATCCGGGGAAGGTTGGAGAACCCAAGAGCAAGACAAACGGCATCGGCAGAGGAACTTCTTACTGCATTCAGGAGATTTCAGCACTTCATTGACAAATGGACACAAACTGGAAGACTTCCACACCTTGTTCCTGGCCACTATGCTGTCCAAGAAGCTCTGCTGATTGCAATTCCCATCGGATCGCTTCTGCTTTGGAAGTCTGCCACAATGGCGTCCGACGTTCGAAAAGAGGTATATGAGCGGTTGGTGAAGATGGTATCTCTACATTGCCAGCATGTACAAATGTTAGTTCCCAGATTTCACATTGCCCATTGGACAGCACTACACTACGTGCTGGGCATCTTGCTAGCAAGAGAGTTTGTGGAAGTTCCCCACACCCCTTTGGCAGCATCCTTGGTCACGCTGTTTGAGAGCTGTTTGGATGTGGCTGAAGCTTTTGATGCGGAGGCCGCTGAAAGCTACAAGTCCTTGGGGCAACACCAGCAGGGGCGTTCTACTACTGAAGGGTCTCGAGTTTTTCAGAGTATTGCATCAGATCCTGCTAAGTTGGCCACGTTCTACAACATTGATCCGGAATTGCCCCTTGAGCAGAAAATGGCACAGATGGCTCAGCTCCTACACTCAGCAGGAGACAACAAGGAATCTGCCGGCTTGCCAGTGCAGGCATCGCCAACACCAATGCAAACTCTGCAACATCAGCGCATTCAGCGCCCACTTGAAGCACATGCACTGCCGAAGTCTGCCGAACACACCCAGCGTACATGCCTTGATGCTCTCGATTGATTTCCGGTATACCACGTCCTCGTGTTCATGACCGCAACCCATTGCGAGATCCTCTTGAGAGCTCTGCGCTGACCTAAGAGCCCGTCTCCTGGCATTTCCTGGCATGCAGGAAGTCCTCGACTTGCAGACGCCGACAAGATAAGTGTGATTCGCCTTGAGGCAACTGAACGTGAGAGTGGCCTAAGATGATCCAAAGGACAGCTTCCAGCATACTTGGGGGCTATCTTGGGCTCCTGGCAGACGTGTACTTTGCTGTGGAAGCACCTCAGGACGTGTCTTGATATACTTTCCGTGCAACATCTCCTGCGCAGTTTGTTGCTGAGAGGGTCTGTCAGGACTGGGCGTTGTGGCAGAATCGCAAAAAGGAAGTGAAGAGCATGCTGCTGCACAAAGTTTTGGTCCGTGTACAAGGGCCAGGTTGTGTGGCAGGGTCGAAGCAGTTGGAGGACCAAGCCAGAATTACAACTCGAACCTAGCATTGTGCACAGACTGAACTCAGGACTACCATCTATGGCGCCGATGTTACCTTAGACTCAGCCCGAGAGGCGTGAGTCAGCTGTTGCACACGTTTTGCCTAGTTTGCACTTTTCTTGCAACTTGCAGTTGCCATTTGTGACAAAGCTGCTTCAATCAGACACTGTAGCAGGCACTCGTGAAGGATCTGAGACAAGAGCTGCGGGAACTGATGCTGCAATCTGGTATTGGGCTCAGATGGGCTCAGCCACATGCAGGCTACGAGAAGGCCCTGCTATCGATCCCCACCCGGGCGGATGAGCCCATGAGCATGGATGAGCTTGGGATGCTCCGAGTTTTTCATTGAGCTTTGCCTTGAGCTGCTGTTGGGATTGTGACTTCTCTGAGGAGCTGGCCTGAAAGAGGGCATTCAGGCCCGGAGTGCTGATGACGGAAGTGTGTGAAGCGTGCCAAGACTCTCGAAGCAGCTGCAGACATCATGCGCTCGTGGATGCTCGTGGCTACTTGCAACTCGCTACCGTCCAGTTCGCACAGCAAGCTAAGGGTGTGCCATAGTCTGTTTCGTTCATCGTTTAGCAACGAATCTCTTACATCTCCCATCTGTGATTCTGCCAGACCCCGCATGGTGGAATCATGGCAGCAGTGGCTGCGAGCCAGACAGCAACAGCCTCACCATTTGGCATGCTGAATCACATGAAGTGGACATCCAGACTGCACTAAGGAACACCGGAACAGCGCCTCAGGTAACGAACCAGGCCGATGTTGATGACAGGGACAGGACGCGAGTGAGAAGTTTTGCAAAAGACACAAATGTGGCTGTCCGCCCATCTGGGCACAGTACCATGTAGAACCTGTGCTTTCAAGCTAACAACAGGGATTTGGGGCTCCTTTCGGCTCCTTTGTTGAGATTCAAGGACTCAAATTTGTGCAGCTAGGCCAGTCCAAGTTCGCCCTGATTGGCGCTGCATTGTGTTTGTGCGGGCATGGGGCTCAGTGATGTGGAGTGCAGTCTGTGCAGTGTGTGGAGTGCGTGAAGTGTGTGGAGTGTGTGGAGTGTGTTCATCTTCTGCAAAAGCCGTCGTTATGCCGGATGGCGTGCAGCATGTCGTAGCATCACACAAGCATCTGCACTGGCCATGCCCCAACCTAAAAGCGAGGAAGCAAAAAACAATCTTCATCAGCCCCATCAACGCTAGTGTCTCCATTGGAAGTGGCCCATTCTCTGGCAGAAGAGATCGACAACCTCATATGACCTCGTTCCAATCTTACACCTTGTGCTGTGTAACCGCGGATGAATGAACGGTCGCCCGCGGAGCTCCCGATCTGAGTTCCCTCATCCAATTCCAGATAAACTCTTCGTGTTTGCGTATGCCTCAGACCCTGTAAACTAGAGTCAAGAGTATGCCAGCCGTCATTGCGTCGGCCTCTTCCACGCCCTGGGCCTTAGCAGTTGCTGGGCCGCCCTCAACTCTGTTTCAAGAGCCAGCGCTGTCTTTCTGATAGCAGCTCAGATTGCGAAACAGTTCAAGGTGCTGTAATTGCCATGAAATTTCGGAGCTGCAAAACTCTTTCAACTGCCTTGACCCTCTAAACGTATTTCTGCTGACAGCGACAATAGAAGTTGCAAGGTGCTATTTTTTTCGGCGTTTTGTGCCATCCTAGCGCTGATGTGGCAGTACAAGTGAAGTTTAAACATCCTCGATTGCCTTGCCTGAGGCACATATGCATAGTGGCGTGCATGCTTTCGGTTTTTTAGTATGTATTTTATTTTCAAAGGCTGGTCATTCCGTCAGCAGGTTCTACACCCATGTTCAGTTCATACATTGGGAAGCTTGTGGATGGTTATCCGGTCATCCGAAGCAGCCTCTATATCGTGGAGCAGGGGCACTGTGTGCACTCCTTCGACCCCCCCCGCAGACAAACAATCGGACCACCAAGATGGACAATAGATGTCAAACCTCTAGCTCCGCCCTTCTACCAACAAACCCTACGAACTCTTAGTAACATGTAGTGACGAACGAGGCCGAAAATATGACGTCTGAATCGTTGTGGCATGTCGTAGTTCAACTGCGAATCGAACACGACCGAGACACCAGATTCCTGAGAGGTTGCCTTTTGAAACAAGGTCCTTCAAAAAGAACTTCGCGTTTTTGCTAGTTTTACACAATCATAACACGTCGGTTGCACGTTTTTTTCAGTAAACCGCTTCGGTCGCATTCGAAGAGGGGCCCAGAGGGGATTGAAACCACAGGGCGTGGTGGGGCCCCACACACAAATCACATCTGTATATATATATATACATACATAGATATGCATATATATGTATACATATATATATATATTATTATTATTATTATTATTATTATTATAGAATTTCATCATTTAATGGCTACCGCCGGTGCCGCCAACTCCGAAGCCCCGAGCGATGGCCTGGATGATGGGCAGCTTCTTCCACGGCATCCCTTCAAAAGGTAGGGAGGGATCAAAGGTAGGGTGGGCGATGAGAGCGGGCGGTCCCGGGGCAAAGGGCCTTTTAGCTTCACAGCCGGCAAACTTAAAATGTAGGGGGGCGGTGAGAGCGGTGAGGGCATGTGTGCTGGAGCATCTTCGAAGTCCTGAACGCAGAGCCGAGACAGTAGTAGGGAGCGGGTGGGGGGAAACGGGCAACTTTTTGGAATCAAAGACGAAATGGAACCGAAAAGGAGTCCTGTTTTGGTTTCCTTTTTCTGTCCTTTCATTCGCCACCCTCGTCAAGCCGCCTCCTTGCCTCTCCTTGCCTCTCCTCGCCTCTCCTCGCCTCTCCTCGCCTCTCCTGGCCTCTCCTTGCCTCCCTGCCCAGTGTCCGCCCGGTCTCCCTGACCAGGTCCCCTGGAATGCCCACTCCAAAGACAGCCCGCAGGAGTAAGCATCCCTGGTGTGCGCACCCCAGAGAAGCCTGCGAAGCCACCTGTCTGAGAAACGGCAGGATGGCGCCTCGAAGTAAATGTCTAGTTTACCATACAAGGACAACCAGAGGGACACTAAGACGAGTAGAAATCCTGTCAAGCCGCTTGCGCCAGAGATCCGCCGACCGAGAAATGTCCAGAGAGTCCGCCGCGAATCCCTGGAGGGTCCCGCGACAGAAGTCGGAAGCCTGGGAAGCATCTGCAATTACCTGCTTGAAAACGGCAGGATGGCTCCCATTGTAGGGCGGGATGGTCAAAATCACATGTTTTAAATGCAAGGGGCACATCGGGTGCCCGGAGGGTGTTTGAAACCGTCAGCAGCTGCGCTCTTTTTGGGATCAGATGTTTGGAGAGTTGTTGAATGGCCGAGGAATGATTGATGGTTTCACAGGTGTTTGCAGGATTTTTGGAAGTTGGAAGGGCACGCAAGATCATGCTCAGCCACAAAGTTTTTTGTAGTTTAAGGTGCTTGTGAGGATTTTAAACGGGAACGAATGGTGCTACTTTAGCTATACTATTCGAGAGAAGGGATTGAAGATTCCCAAATCGGTGGATGATTGAGGGGGGTAGCATGTATAGTATATCTATGCAGCATCACTGTCAAGATACAGGCGGACATTCGTACAGGCAATTCATTGAACAAAGCGGAGTAGTTAAAATGTATTCAAGTGCTTGGAGCAGTAAGTGCTTGGAGCAGTTGCCAAGCATTCCTCGAAACGACAAAGCAAGACAAACCTTGTACACGATGCACAACGCCAGCCAGCTTTTCCGCGGGCTGTTTTGCCAGCAGCATGTTTATGCCAGCGTTCCAAGGCTTGCCTCGTGGAAATTGCAAGAGCAGGTGCAGAACTCAGCATTGATCATCTGAACGCAAAGCCGATGGTGAATGTTTGCAGGTGCAGGTCCCTGCAAGCTTTAATAGGTCAGCTGCTCGGTTGCTCTATGTGCAGACGACCGGTACAGTGGCGTAGTGTTGGCAATGTTTCCGGTCCAACAGTCAACTCTTGGGTCACTACTTGGCTGCCTTCTTGGAACCAGCTGGATCGTGGAATTTGCTCCCTTCTCGTCTCCCTTTTGCAGGCCGCTGCCTTCTCGTCTATTCTTGTCCCATCTTGTCACTCTTCTGCAACCATAGGATTCAAGACAGCCGCATTGAGCACGTCCCGGGGAGCGTCAATGGAGCCGCAGTTTGGCGTGTTCGCTCCGGAGCGTGTTCCGAATCCGGAACTTGTACATTTGTTTTATTGTTTTTGTTTGAGTTTTCGGGCCCCCCCTGAAAGCTTGAATCGGCGCACACCGCACAGGTGCCCAAGAGACCCCATACCGTTTGTTGGAGTTTCCCGCCCCTGAAAACTCCAGACAAAAGTGGCCTCCGCGCACAGAGGCCCCGCAAATCCTTTTGGAGTTTCAGCATTTTCCGGCCACAGCAAGCTTCAAAAAGAACGGCGGGCGGCGTTTTGAGGGACTCTGCGGGACCTGTGCATTTTGGTAGTGCTTTTTGTTCTCGAGAAGCAAGCTCGTTTAGAGACCCCGTCTTCTAAAGCATGTGTAGGCGTTATAGGCTAGTTATAAGGTGTTGCAATTTGGGCTAAAGTCTGGTTCGTCCTCGAGGGTAACAGGCAGCTTTTGGTTCGGTTCTGACGCGCGCTAGCTCTGAGATATTCCATGTTCATCCGGTTTCATCGTGGTTGCGGTTCAGCTCCTGCGGTTCGATTCGGTTTCGCAAGTTCCTGTTCATGTTCTGTTCGAGAAAAGATGCCAAGTTCGAGACAAGAACCACAAGAGTTTCAGACGCCCTCTGCCGCAAACTGGCTTCACGAAGCGAACCCATCCAACAGCCCAAAACATCGAAACAACATGCGCCGGGCACGTGGTCTGGTACCTTCCACGAGGCCAAACAACATGGTATGTGCGATGAAAACCACATTTCGGGAGCCCCCCCCTACAACTCCATGGGCATTGTCGAAAACGCGAGCAGGCCTCCCAGAGCCGATTTCCCAGGCGCGAAGACTCCGAAGGGAGGCACAAGTTTCCAGTCTGCAGCATCTGCAAGATCTGCAATGCCCTCGTTGACGGTTGCCCTCATGTTGCTGTCTTCACGACCGCACTGCTGCGGGCATCTAGCCACGTCGAAGTGGTGTGGGTTGGGTACCACCTGCCTTGCCGCTGCGCTCTGATCTGAGGATTTTCATAATCTCCAACTATCTGCCTTCTGGGGGACGTGGTTCCCGGGGCCTTGCCGGGCTTGTCTCCCTTCTGGTCTCCCTTCATAGTAGCCTTTACAGCTTGTTGTGGCCTGGGAATTGGATGGTGTGACACGGCTCCCGACAAGCTCCTGGCGAATGGCCGACGTTGTTTTTCTTGTCTTCCTTCATAATCTCATCTTGTCTCCCTTATTGTAGGTCAGTAACTGGCTGGCTTGCGGTTAGCAGGTAATTAATTTAAGACTCAAACAGGGGAAGATTGTTTTGTGTTGGCTGCACTGGATGCCGGCTGTGCTATGCATACATATGCATACCAATGTCGGTCAACACAGCAACGTGAGACGAATCCAGCCACAAAGTTTTATTGAGGACATCAAATGCCGGTAGTGCAAATGCCTCGACGCGAGACGGCATCGTCAACAATCGTCAGAAGTGTGGACATCAGGTCAGAGTGGCAGGCCAGGTGGTGGTCGCGTGCACCGGTCGCCGAGCGGCTGTGCTACAAGCACAGCATGCACAGCGCAGTTGACACCCCAGCACACACGGCGGGACTCTCTGCGGGCTTCTCCAGAGCGGCAGAGACCCTCGGAAACGGAAATCTCGAAATCGCCGTTCCGCGCCTCCGCCAGGTATGAGATGCCCTTCAGCAAACGAGAATCCCAGAACATGGTACGCACCGTACACACCACAAGCTTTCCTCAGTTAAGTGGGTGAAGGGCAGGCGGCTCAAGTTTCATGCGTCTGCAAATGTCTGCAATGACAATCGTCACGGGACGAGATCATGAGAGCGTGCAATGGCTTGCGTAGCGCACACCTGTGCAGGGCAGCGCAAGAGCCCTTCGTGGAAGCACCGGGTCCTACGCCTGGCTGCTGAGCTCAGCAGTCAAGCTTTGGCGGCATTTGCATCACGCGTGCTGCGGCATAGTTGGATGACAAGGGGCCAGTCAACATGAAGCACCGCCCAAAGCAAAGAGCACAGGCCTACTCATGCTCAGATGCACTCAAGACTCCAAGCATTAACCATGTGTTTGTTAAATGGTGTCTGCAGGCGGAGAGCCACAAAAGGCACCGGATAGCACTGGCCATGCGGGACCTTTGGATGTTTGTTCGATCAGGTTGAGGCCAAAGAGCCACTTGAAAGGCAAAAAGAAGGCAATGAAGGCAATGAAGGCAACTTGGATGCCAGTCAGTCGGGCTTCGGAGAACTTGCGGATGCAAATGGTTTCCGCTGTCGCAGGAGCCAGCCGCCTTTCATACCTTTCGGAGGCCGCAAAAGTTGCAACATTCCGTGGCCTATTCATGCCTACTCGGCTTGGTTCTTTCTGGTACATGGACTGTGGCTTGCGACATCGTGGGATCACACTCATCCAGACACTACAAACTACAAAGCCAAACAGCATATCGCGAATTCAAACTATCTTGTGGACGAAGTTTTTTTTTTTTTTTTTTTTTTTTTCTGAAGTGGCTTCCATTGCAAAACGCACGTTAAACACATGAAGGAAACCGCCGTGTGAGTCATTGGCATCTTATAGGTCACTCAGCAGGGGGAACAAAGCTGCGAAACACGACGGCAGATGCGCAATTAATGCGGCAAAATCGGAGTATGTTGGAAGGATCTGGAAGGTATACTGAGCATGCTTGCTTTGAGCGCACAGCTATGGGACACAGAACATGCTGCAAAAACCCAGCTTCAAATATCCAACGACCAAAGACAATGCGGTAGATACGTGGATGCTTTTGGTACCACCGCCATCATCTTGAGCCAAGACCAGTTTATTTCCCATATATGGGTCGAGGCCCAGACTGTGGGAGACACCTCAAGCACATGGTTGTTCTTCGAGGGAGATACAAATGCATTTTATGCCGTCCACACGCTACTTTCCCAGGAAGGGTTCTGGAGCAGAACAGGAACGTTAGCTTCGTATAGGCGCCCTGGCTAGAACGCCCTTCAACAAACACTTGCACATGGGGAGGATGGCGTCGGACGGGCTCCGACGCACCGGTTGAGAGACACAGCTAGCGCAGAAGATTTTCAAACCAAGGCCAACAGGCCTGGAAACCGTGAAAACCGTGACGAGTATTCGGCCTTCAGGCCCAGCAATGGCCCAGCAGTTGCCCGCAGGACACGGCGCAGGCGCTGAAACTTGGCGCTGGTCTTGTGCTGGCCGGGTGCTTGAAGTTGGGGCACACGGCGGCACACGTGACACGTGGGACGTGTGGGACACGTGGGGCTCGGGATTCCTCGCAAGACCTCAGGTGCTTGGACTGGTCTGGTATTTCTGGAAAGCTCCGCCGAATCCACCGGCCCCTGAAGGCCAGGAAGCCTAAAGTTTGCCTAAAGGGCCTTAAGCCATCCGAATGCGGGTACATCTGACGGAACCTCACGGTGCCAGGTCCACTAGGTCAGGCTGCCCAGGCTGCCCAGACCGAGGCTGGTTCAGCCGTGGCGCTATGGGTGTGTTTCTAGCGATCTGTACACATCTATGCGGTATTTCAACTGCCATTCCCGTTGCCACTTTCATGCAGAGGGAGAGAGTGAGAGAGCAGGGGGCTTGGGTTGGTGTCGGGGGTGGGTACAATGCGAGGGATACGCAGAAAGGTCCCTTTCCACAAGCTATGGCTCAGTCTCCCTTGCAAGCTGCATAGCCAGTTGCACGACTTGGTGATATTCATGGTGAGCAAAGGGCAACAATGGGCAAATCCTTTCCCCCGGAACAGATCACACATTTGCCACCCCTCAAACGGAGTGTTTAGCAGCTTGCCGCTTCAAGGCTGCAGCAGGATCGGGGAGCCACTGTGATGGTATGAATGGTGAACCAAGCCAGGCAGCCACATTTCAGGGACGGCGCTGCCTGGGGCTATGAAACACCTCAATCACCTCAGATCCTCGGGAGACCCAAGTCCTTTTGAACTCGCCTAAGCCCTCGATGTTATGTTATGTTATGTCACACAGACCCACTGGAGCCGACATGATCATATAATACCAGTCTGTATTCAACGCAAATCCTGAGGCCTCTTGAAGCCTCAAGCTTCTACGGACGTGGACACACAGGGTCATTGCAACATCGTGATTCGGGGCCGGAGCCCCGACTCTGTCCATAAAATCGATCCATACGTTTGAGGGCCGCCGTGCCAAAGACCAACGACAAACGGTAGGATCGGGTAAGGGGCTTGCAGTTTACTCCTGCGTGCCAAATTGCGTGCCTCGATGTGCCTCGTATTCAAAAAGTTGCAAAAGGTGATCTGCTGGCAGGGCAAAGGGGCAAGCGAATCATGTACGCTATGTACTTTTCAGCTGCAGGGTCTGGTGCGACAGGACGCGTGGACGCGCAGATACGCGGACGCAGACACGCAGGCCCAAGCCACGTGGCTCGCGGAAGTGTGGACGCGCAGAGACACTGACCCGCGGACGGTCGGACGTGCGGACGCACAGGCCCGCAGACATCCTCGTGGTCGCGCGGGCCCACCGACACCCACGCAGACGCGTGGAACGAAGAGCGTGCAGACCCGCGGATGCGATGACACAGGCGGACGCAAGAACACTCGCGAGCATGCAAGTCATAATTGTAAACGCTTGCGCGCGCCGCCTCGGCAGCCGGGCCGGCCCCAGGACAGGAAAGGAGGAAAGCGGGTTTCGCAAAAAAAGGGGAGGAAGGGCAGAGGGGTCAAAGAAGGGGGGGGGGGGGGGGGGGGGGGGGGGGGGGGGGGGGGTGGGGGGGGGGGGTGGGGGGGGGTGGGGGGGGGGTGGGGGTGGGGGGGGGGGTGGGGGGGGGGGGGGGGGGGGGTTAGGGGGTTGAGGCAACTCCTCACCTGTAGGAGCCACCGACAAAGCGGGACCCTCCACGGCTTGGTTTGCAGCTCCTCCAAGCGATTGGGGGGAGTCCCACACGGCGGGGGCGGGGGGGGGGGGTGGCGTCAGAAAATTTTGCACGATCCGGGTCTGCTTGTTCCAGACGCTTCTTGGCAGGAAGCCGAGGCGAATTCATCATATCACGTCACGTCAGATCATATCATATCACATCATATCACATGGCGACCACACGACAGGCAGCGAGGCTGCTTGACGAAACAGTATTGCCGGCAGAGAACCAAACATGTTGGCGTGGTTGTGAGCGGCAAGGAGCGCATAAGTACGCAGGCAATGCAAAGTCCAAGTCCGAAACTTGTACCTCAGCCGAATGGCGTAGACAAGAATTCCTTGAGTGGAAGCCCGAAGCCGCCCGAAGCCCGTCATCATCAGCTCTTACCTGCGCCCTGCGGGACAGACTCATGCGGCTCATCACTCCATAATTATTCCGTCCCTTTAAGACTTTGAAGTCGCCCTTAACTCTAAACCAATTTCTGGAAGGCCAAATCGACATATGAGTTCGCTGCACATCCTTCTCAGCAGGAAATCCAGCTAGAGTCCCAGAGATCTTAGCCGCAGCCATATGCGCAGACATTTGAGTTTGGCCCTAAGGGAGATACATGTTCCCTTAATATGACACCTTACCTTGTTTCAAGGATTCTGAAATACGGGTTGTATAGCAACTTTATAAGGCCTCCATTATGCTGGGATAAAATCAAAAGAGTGGAGAGACAATGTGAGCCCAGATCAAAGCGATGACTTGTTTGACTGTTTCGCATTTCGCATGCACGTCCAAAAACAACAGCAATTTGCATTTCGCGAACCAGACGCCAAAAAGCGGCGACAGTTTCGCATCTCACGAACCCAGAAATCCGAAAGCGAGGGCAGTCAAGGATGGCGAGCGCGGCCGCGATCGCGCCTAGGCGAGAGCGTGCTCTCCCATGGGCGGGCCAATCGATGTAGCCCCTCCTGCTCTCCTGCTTAGCACGCTAGAGCTCCTTAAAGTTGACCCGCTGTTTGTGGAAGAAGCAGGTGCCCATACTGAGCGCCCATGTGGCTACCCTCAGCCCTAAGAATGGATTGAACACGCAATGCGCAAGAAGCCCAACCGATCACACCAAGAGCCTGTAAGAAAGGGCACACGTTGTCTTTGCACGGAGAGAGGCTGAGCTTCTGGCACCTTTGAGGCCTTCGAGCGCAGGAGTGCCTCTCAATGCCTCTGCGCTATGATTCACAAGCCACCGCGTAGGACCTGTGGGAGCTTCAGTTCGCACCAGGCAAGCGGCAGAGGCGAGAGGGCTCCACGAGTTTCGTGCGCTGATATGGGCATTCGCTCGTTGTTATAGTGTGCTAAAGTTTGCTTAGCGTGTGTTTGTTGTTGGCATTCTTCTGGGGTTCATGTGGGTGCGAACACCACCAGCATCTACTTGCAAGCATGACATTCAGCAACAGCACGAGGGGACATAGCTCCGGCACGCCTGTCACCCATTGCAGCTACAAGTGCGCAGCCTGCACATTCAGGATCTTTTTTGGATTCTTTCCAAACGCCCTTACCCTTTTCTCCTTGCTTGGCGAATGTCCGTGAGCACTGTAGTGAGTAAGTGGCATGCTCGGACACGAAAATAATCACCCTCTCCTGGAGTCCGCAGCTTTCCGGACAATCTCCCGAAATGATGACATGCAAACGATGCAGCATGCAGCTTGAATTCTCAGGCTAGTCGAGCTAGTCCGAACCCCTGCAGTGCTTGTCGCAGGTGGTCTTTGAAAACACGCCCAAGGACTGATGGCTACATGACAATAGCATGACTTGGCACTGATGTGCCCTTGTGATGAACGTTTGCAAGGACAGCCAAGTGTGGGACATGTCAGCGAGTGCTTGCACCTTACGAGCTTCAAGCATCGCGGAGCACAGACATTGCTTGCAGATTGGCCTCCCCTGGCACAAAGTCGACTAAACAGCACGCCTTTCGGGAGGTGCATGATGCGTAGTGAGCCAGTCGGTTCATTGAAGACCTTCAAGCTGCTGTGTGAAATTCGGCTTGGTGAAACTGGAGGGGGCTCCCGATGTATCCTAGGTTTCTCCTTGTCTTTCAGAATCTCAAAACGGGCTCGAGCATGTTTTACGTTGGCAACCCGCCCCATTTGAAGAACAGATTTTGGGCAAACCAACCAAAACTCATTCCAAACTCTCTAAGCCAAGCCCGACCACGCCTCAAAACCGAATTCGACCCCACTAGAGAAGGTCCAAAGAAGGCAAACCCCCCAAAACCTAAAGAAGGTCAACTTAAACAACCCCCCCCCGACTCCCACCCAAACCCAATCTGCCGTTCAAACAAGGTCAAGCCCCATCAAGCCCACCCCAAACCTACCTCAGCCCCGTTCAACGATGGTCAAGGTCTTGGAGATGGGAGTCGGGGAACCCGCCAAGGCCTTCTCCAGCCCTTCAGCCAACACGCAATTTGGCGCGCCATCCAGCCCTGCTGCCCTTCGGCCCGACACATTTCCGCCGAGCAGTCCTTCATACTTGAAGAGAATGGCATGAAAACGAAAAGAACGGCAAGCAAACTGAAAGCAAACAAGCGGATCACACGAGCCCGTTTTTCACTCAGCGCATGCCGTTGTGGCCTCAACTATTCTCAAACCACGATGGCAAGCAAAGACACCACGAAGTACTTTGAGCATCGAGGCAAAGACGACCAAGTCCCACACGAGCTTGTCGGAATCTATTGTCTGCATGCCGTAGTCCATAGGTATTGCATGTACATTGAAATTTACATGTAACTCCCTTTAGTTTGCCAGAGTTTGGCGGAGACTGGGCACATCTGGGCACCCCGCTTGGCTGAATCGCGTACACTGGTTCCGTCATGCGCCCAAACTTCTCCCGAGCTGGACATGTTGGCGCGAGACGTAGGCAACGTAGGCAACCTGAGCACATGCACTGTTTGGATCTGTTTGGGGAACTGAGTCATTGTCATCAGTTCATCAACTGCATGCCTTGGTAAGGTTCGCGGCATCAAGGGTGGTGTGTCGGAGAAAGTCAGCGTGTCCTCCTGGCAAGCGTTGTCGTAGTGGTGTCATGCATTGTCACTCTCGCTCGGCCGGTGAAGTCGCGTGACTCCGTGGCTTTCTTGACTCTTGGCATTGATTGGCGTTGCTGGATTGATTCTGTGCAGGTTTCAGCGCTGACAGGACTCGTTCAGATATTCAAGCCCCATTGCATGTCTGACCGCATTCTGCTCTAAGAGAGGAATCTGCGAAAGCTAGCTTTGCCAGCCCTTGCCTCACGCATTTGATCAGACATGCTGCTTGTACATACGTGCCCTCCCTTGAATGTGAGAGTTCGATAGGTCAAGTGACGGAAGCGCAGATGGAAACATGGTTAATCCACATGGGTCGCTTACTGTGCGCTCCGTCGACTATGGCATGCATGCAAATCGCGAATGGACTAGCTACAGCTCAAGCCTGTAGCTGCTGTTGCTTTAATATCGGAAGACAAAGGCGGCAGCATGGGCGCGAGTGGCAGATGCAGATTTCTGGTTGTGCTAAATTGTTGTCTCTGCGGCAGCTGGCTTCCATCACAAGCTTTAGAGTCGGCTTAGAAGAGCCCACGCATGAGTCCAAACCGCAGCTAGAAGAAAGATCAAGAAAGTCAACCAGAAGCTACAAGTAGCTCAATGCCATGAAGCCGGACAAGCTGCCTTCATGCTGGGTGTCGCTTTGAATGGTTGTTTCTCTCACGCTGTCGGTGAGGCAGCAGTTCTGTCGACAGGATTGTTCAGGTCTCAATGGAACGGACCAATTTTTTCCTTGAGGTGCCCGCGCCGCCCGCGCCACCTGCATCTGTGCCTTGCGACCTACCTGGGTTGCCTCGCGACAGCGCAGGCATGGCAGCAGGAGACGGGCTGAGACGGCTGAGACGGGCTGAGACGGGCTGAGACGGGCTTGAGACAGGTGGCTCTGCTCTGGTAGATTCTGGCAGCATGTGGTCGAAGCACCAGGAGAGCTCACTGCCCGGTCTCGCCCCGTGGTATTGTCCACCCATAGGTCCTGATCTCAGTGCTGCATTGCGGCAGTGTTCAGCGACCGCCGACCGCCGCCCAAGCACGCCCGGGCACGCTCTATTTTTTTCGAGTCCGTTTCCTTCCACTGTTCCTTCCGACCCCATGGTCATACCCGGCCATACGGCCCCATGTTTTGCACGGTCGCTGATACGTGTCGCAGCGAAAGAGGTTTCACAGAATGCGAAAGAAGCCACCGCAGCCGCAGAGCTCGCTCGTGGCAGCGATGGGCTGCGTGAGTCACTGTTATCTGCCCAAGATTCTCTGATCCAGAGCACAGAGCACGAATGCACGTGACACGGCATGTGCGTCAAGATATAAGCGGTGCCCATAATAACTGTGGCTGGTCCTGGCTTCAGGCTTCGAAGAAGGCGCTTGTGTGCGGAAGCACCGCTTCGGCCAGGCTCCATTGCACCCCCCGCGAAGGGTTGCACAGGCTTCTTGAATGTGCATTGGCATCTTGTCAGTCCAAGCTTCAAGTATGAGCAACTTCAGGTACATGGAAAGCTCGATCGTGCCTCTTTCGGTGAAGGTGTGCTGCTAGCGCATGCGGGGTTTCAAGCCTTTTCGCTAGACACGAGGTTGTGCTGGCAGTGGTGCAGGAGCCAGTCGGAGAGCCCCTCCGCCTTGTTCTTGTAAACGTTGATATGGTATGATACGGTGTAGCGGCACTGTACATGACAATGCTCAGCATGGTTTGGCAGCCAGTTTGGCATGGCACACAGTGGCTTGTATCAGGAGAAGTTACTGTTGCATGTGATTTCCACAGGCTCCATGACATGAGTTGCCTCATGCTTTGTCTCCTTGCCAGGCACGTTTCTGGATTGGCTCAAATATTGCTCTCAAAAATCGAGGCCATCAGGCTGCAAGCTGAGTTGTGCGAGGTGTGCAACTTCCTTTGAGATGGCCGGTCTGCAATCCGGTGCATGCCTTCTAGCAAAGCTGAGGCTCATAACATGCCCGGAGCTCAGATCGGAAGAAGCCTGTGTTGTTCAAAGTGGAGTCAGCACATTGCAATGCATGCCAGACCACACTAATTAGGTCGCTTATCCCTTTTCCGGCCCTCCCCCCCTCCCTTCCTCTCCCCACTCCCAAAGGCTTCATTCGTGGTGTTGGGACAAGCTGGCAATCGGACATGTCAGCCTTTGAACGTGCAACCTACTCCACAAAAAGCTAGCCACCCTGCTCGGTGATTTTGCAGCGTTGCATTGGGAAGAACTTGCAAAGTGCATTTGCCCTCCTCCAATTGGTCACGAGGTAGTGATGTCATGCTTGTCGTTGCCATATCGCAGCCATTACCTGGTAGAAATACGCATCTGGGAGCACCCGCATTTGGGAATCACATTGGTCGTTGGGAGCATAGTGTCTGCTGTCGTATCAGTCGGCTAGGCACCGGACGATTCAGCGACTGTTACCACCAGGGAGTGGTGGATCAGGCCCCGTAGTGCGCCATGTTTTCATATGTCTGACACATGTTTTTGTTTCACGAAAGCGAGAAGCTACCAATGACTCGAGCCACATCCCTGCGTCAGTCTCTTGGTTTCTTGCATTTGCCAGACTATGGCCGAACTGTGTTCATACATCGCTGGTCTTCAAGGTGCCCGGGCATTGTACAATTTTGCTAACAGCGGAACTTTCAGAGTCTGTTACAAAAAAGACTGCGCTTGCTGAACCCTCCTCCAGAAATTTCAGGTCGCTTAAGCTCACTCGGAGGTGATGACGACAATCTTTGTGAGGCACTTTGCGCAGGGGGAACAGTGAGTCATGGTGCAGTGTCGGTTCAAGGCTCTAAACTTCAAGTGAGAAACCTGACACTTCTTGAGCCGAAACCTTGAAACTCCATGGCCCTCCATGGCCATCTTTGCAGGCGCTGTTTCGACATGGAGATGGCGCAGCAATGCTGCGGGCCATTGCAGTGCCACTGCAGAAGTAAGGAGCTTGGCCTCAGTTTACGGGTTGCAGGCCGCTGTTAGATTGTGCGAGCAGCTTTGCTGCAGAGGTTTGTTGAAGTTGCCTTACCCAGAGCGGCACCTCCTGTCCTTGGCAACTTTGGTGCTTCACCTCGGAATGTGACGCATCATATGTCTTGTGTCTCAACATGTCTCAGTATGTCTCAGCATGTGCAGCTCTCTGTGAGTTTTCCTCGGGCCGCGAGGCTCTCGATTCAACTTTGAGTACTTCTTTGCTGAAAGAGCGAAGGCAGGATGCCTTCGCATGCCTTCGCGCTTTACGAAAAACTAGGTGCCAATTGCTGCATTGCAGATGTACACATGCTTGCACGTGGCAGTTGTTCTCTTGTTCTGAACGAAGAGCAGGACATCTAAGAGGACAAGATCTCACGGAAAATCACGAGTTCTGGGGCCATCTGGGGCCAAGCATGTCTTCCTTCCATGTTTCCATGTTGCAAGTGCGAGTGGCGAGTAAGCCATCCGTACCAAAACCCATTTGAACGGGAACCTAGCTGATCTAAGCCGAGCGAAACATTTCTCAGAATGTTTGCAGGGAATGAAGATCACCATGCCCATGCGAAACTGCCAGCACAACCTGCATCATCAAACGACCGGCGCATTTATCCGATTTCTGGAATCCGTTCATCCGACATATGTTCGGTGAGCGTGTGTGTGCGCCCGTTCGTGTGCGCCACTCAGCCGTGAATGTCGGTACGGTGGTTCAGCCCTAGCAATCGTATAACTGTCCGGAGATGCAGTCCCAGACCTGTTTCTCCCACTGAAGACAAGGAATCTTCAGCAAACACCTTTACAAATGCACGAACAAGTTGAGAAAGCGAGGGTGTGTTTTGTGCTGTGCAGCTCAGCCACAACTCTCACAAGCCGGCACTTAGGACAGGTTCAAGATGGTTCCTTTTCCGAGCAACATCGTCGGTTTTTCTGTTGGAGTGTGCATTTTTTTTTGACGCTCTCCCTGTCTTTCTTTTTCTTTGCTGATAAGGCTACAATTTTGAGGGCTGACGTCGACCTTGATGGTCCATCAGCTGCACTGGCCTGTAGCGAGCACGAATGCACGTGCTTCCATCGTGAGTTTGTCTCTTTTGCTTCTTGTGCTTCTTGTCACCTTTTCTGAAACATCGGCACAGTCAATCTCACAGACTCTGGGTTGCGCTCAAGTCTTTGAAGATGGTTTGGCTGAGAGAGAGAGAGAGAGAGAGAGAGAGAGAGAGAGCCCCTGTGGGTGGGAGTCACACGCTCTGCAAGCAAACAAGCAAGCAAGCAAGCAAGCAAGAGAGAGATTAGGTGCTTGCTCCGGGAAGGGTGGGAGGCACCTGATTGGCATCTCTTGTGTGTATCTCTGTCCCTCACATACCTCCCACCTTTCAAACATTTCACACCGACTCTGAACTCGGTAGACTACGCCCCTCGGGGCGGTCCCTTCGGGGGCCATGTGCTGTGGAAGATTGTGGAAGGAAGGAAGGAAGACTAGGTGCGCAGAGAGAAAAGAAAGATGGAAACATGTATACTTTTGTATGTATACTATTTGCACCGTGCCGTACGCGGGAGACACGTTCGCTGGGAAGTGCTTACAAAAACCTCACGTCAGATAGTCCCATGTCCGGTGCACGAAGAAGCTGTTTGTTACCGTGTGTTGCTGGGCAGACTATTTTCGCACCCGTTTCTGGGCATCGTGCTGGTCGAATCATGGGACTGGGCTACATTACAACTGCTTCTCCACATAGTTCTCGGCAAAGTCTTTGAAGGCAGTGCTCGAACGTGGAGGTTTGCTCCAACAAGTGCGGCTCTCGTGCCCTGGCCGCCGTGCAGTAATGTGCAGTGCGCTTGCGGGGTGCTCGTATTTGTTGGCCCTTTGTGTCATGGCTGCAGGTATCCGCCTATGTTCAGCCCCGGGGGCATATGCTCCGTGGACGACCACGATGATACAACGCAGAGCATCGGCCCTGATGCCACGCAGCCCAGAATCCTGCTCAGCAACAATGCTGCATGTGGCTCTATTTCGCGTTTCAATCATCATGTTTTCGGAAACTGCCAGGTCGCAGCAGTCTTGGCGAAGCTTCGACAAGCCAAGGTCCGTCTTGGTACTGGATGGTGGAGTGAGAGTGGGAGTGGGAGCAATAGTAGTAGAGCAAGATCGTGGTAGGAATGAGTAGCAGGAGAAGAATGAGCAGAAGGAGTAGGAGCCCTAGGAGGAGCAAGAGGAGTAGTAGGAATAACAGGAGGAGTAGTGTGAGTAGTCAGAGTATAGAGTCGGATGAGGAGTATGAGGAGCAATCTAATATTAACATGAGGACTTTGTCTAGTTTTTTGTTTAGCATTGTTTATCCATACTAAGACAAGTAATGCCGGCAGCATGCGCAGTATTAGGCTTGCTAGGTGTATGAGTGTTAGTAGTATTTCACGTATTAGGAGCATTGGGAGTATTTGCATGGTTTTTTCCTAACAGCATAAGTACTGTTCGGTGTATAGGGAGTACTCGACTAGTATTCCGGCAGTACCAGCACCAGGAGTACTAATCGCATGGTCGATTCCTCTGGTTTCTTCGTTTTTCTTGCTGTCGGTCTGCATTCGGGGGCAAGAAACGCATGTTGCGCGACGTGTACCTTCCAACGCAACGCAGCGTGTATTGACGTGGTAGTCGTGGTCGTGGTCGTAGTCGTAGTCGTAGCCGTAGTCGTAGCAGTGGTAGCAGTAGCAGTAGGAGAAGGAGTAGTAGTAGTAGTAGTAGTAGTAGTAGTAGTAGTAGTAGTAGTAGTAGTAGTAGTAGTAGTAGTAGCAGCAGTAGCAGTAGCAGTAGCAGTAGCAGTAGCAGCAGCAGCAGCAGCAGCAGCAGCAGCAGCAGCAGCAGTAGTAGTAGTAGTAGGTGTAGTAGTCGTAGTAGTAGTAGTAGTAGAAGAAGAAGAAAGAAGTGGTGGTAGCGGTAGTGGTAGTGGTAGTGGTAGTGGTAGTAGTGGTAGTAGTGGTAGTAGTGGTAGTAGTAGTAGTAGTAGTAGTAGTAGTAGTAGTAGTAGTAGTAGTACTAGTCGTGGTCGTGGTCGTGGTAGTGGTCGTGGTAGTGGTAGCGGTAGTTTCGGTGGTAGCAGTGGTAGTGGTAGTGGTAGTTTCAGTGGTAGTTGTAGTGGTAGTGGTAGTAGTGGTAGTAGTAGTAGTAGTAGTAGTAGTAGTAGTAGTAGGAGGAGGAGGAGGAGTAGTAGGAGTAGTAGTAGGAGTAGTAGTAGGAGTAGTAGCAGTAGTAGTAGTAGTAGTAGTAGTAGCAGTAGTAGAAGTAGTAGTAGCAGTAGTAGTAGTAGAAGAAGAAGGAGGTAGTGGTAGTGGTGGTAGTAGTAGTAGTAGTAGTAGTAGTAGTAGTAGTCGTAGTAGTCGTAGTAGTCGTAGTAGTAGTAGTAGCAGTAGTAGAAGTAGTAGTAGCAGTAGTAGTAGTAGAAGAAGAAGGAGGTAGTGGTAGTGGTGGTAGTAGTAGTAGTAGTAGTAGTAGTAGTAGTAGTAGTAGTAGTAGTAGTAGTAGTAGTCGTAGTAGTCGTAGTAGTCGTAGTAGTCGTAGTAGTAGTAGTAGTAGTAGTAGTAGTAGTAGTAGTAGTAGTAGTAGTAGTAGTAGTAGTAGTAGTAGTAGTAGTAGTAGTAGTAGTAGTAGTAGTAGTAGTAGTAGTAGTAGTAGTAGTAGTAGTAGTCGTAGTCGTAGTAGTAG
>CAJNDS010002359.1:360000-370000 GCA_905221605.1 Symbiodinium natans
AGGAGGTTGTGCGCAGTCCCAGCGCCGCAGAGGTGCGCAGACGCAAGCCCTCCGTCATGCCTACAGACACGTGCTCCACACATGAAGAAGCTGCTTCCTGGCTTCTTCAGAACAAGTTTATGCGCAAGCCCCGAAGGTGCCCAGGCTGCAAAGGCTCCAAGTTGTCGGCGCTCAAGTGGACTCGGAACTCCATGCACTGGCGATGCCTCAAGACTGGCTGTGGAAACCGCATTCCGTGGAATGCGAACTCCATCTTCCAGGGTCTTCGGTGTCTTCCGCTGGTGCTGTTGCGCATGCTCTGCGTCTACGCGCAGCTCGACTTGTGCTCAGTTCCTCGTGCTGCCGACGTGGTACAGCATGCCAGAGTCGGTCGGTGCAAAGCCAGCCACTTCTTGTCCGCTCTCAGACGCGCCGAAGCAGACGCCACGTCCGAGCTCTCCCAGAATGCTGCTCTCTGCGGGAATCTGGAGGCGGCACACGCGCAGTCATGTCAGTCCACCCGACCCTAAACCCTGAATCCTACACCCTGAACCCTAAACCCCTCAACCCTAAACCCTTAACCCCTGAACCCTTTACCGTAATACGGAAATATTTCAGGTGGATGCGACCTGCGTCGGCAAATTTCATGTGTGAAGCAGCAATGTACACTATGCTGCACAGATTGCGAAGCTCAACCAGAAAATGGCCAAGAAGAAGCTCCCAATGCCCAAAAGTGTCTTGGCACATGTGCCAGTCCTGGGAATTCGTGAGCGTTCTGGACCTCCCTACATCTGGGTTGGGGACCCTGTTCTTACTCTTCCCAAGTCCAGACCGCCGACCGAGTCGTCCCAGCAGGCTCCCATTTTGTCACACACCCATAACTGTAGCTCTGACCCAATTGTAAGGGCCCATCAACCCCGTTGCTTTTATGAAAAGTTATACTCAGGATGTGTTGGCCCTGAAATCCCCTTCCTAAGCCAATCTTCACCCATAGGTGGCATCCTCCAAACTCTTCGACTTGGTCAAAGGAAGAAGCAGAAAACGCTGCATCTTCCCAGATGGAAACGTTGCGTGGCAGTCCGCAGCCGAAGCCCGTGGCCTTCCAGTTGAACCTGTGACTCACCAGTTAAGAGTTTTCACCCGGCCATACTCCCCAGCCTGTACAGCCATAAGTGCTCTTGCCGGGACGCAGTGCATCGACAGGAGCTGGGAAGGTCTTAAACAGTTCTTGCCGAAGCACTTGGTGCTCAAAGTCCAAGGCGCCCTCAATGAGGAGGTTCCAAAGACCGTGCGCCAGTGGATGTGGCGTATGCATGTTTTCCACGAAGGCTACCTGAGCCCAGCAGACTTCCTCAACAAGCTGCGAACGATTGTGTGAAAATAGGCCTCGACGAAGTAGTTTCAGAGCGATGTTAAACACTACTTTTTCAGCGACATTCCTTGGAAACAGCACAAACGCACTGTAAAATCACTAATTAACGAGATGCCAATTCTTCGAATCCTACACGGCGTTTAACGGGCCGTGCACCTAGTAGTAGTAGTAGTAGTAGTAGTAGTAGTAGTAGTAGTAGTAGTAGTAGTCGTCGTCGTCGAAGAAGTAGTAGAGAGTAGTAGAAAGTAGTAGAAAGTAATAGAAAGTAGTAGAAAGTATTTCAATTTGGTAGCAGAAAGTAGTAGAAGGTAGTAGAAGGTAGTAAAAAGTAGTAGAAAGTAGTAGAAAGCAGTAGAAAGTAGTAGAAAGTAGTAGTAAGCAGTGTGCAGAAGCCATAAGCAGTAAGTAGTGAGTAGTAAGTAGCCAGTAGCAAGTAGCAAGCAGCAAGTAGCAAGAAGAAAATAGTAAGTAGTAAGTCACGAAAGCTAGCTCCTTCGGAGCTTGCGGGAGTTCTTGTTTACCAATTTTGTTTTGAGTTAATCAGCACTCAGCGGCCTTCATCTCCGATACATCGGAGTTTACGGTGTCGGGACCCCTTCTCCCCTTTGGTGTGCCTTGCACGTTGAGGACCCAACGGGGGGTGTTTCTCGATAAGCTAGGTGGAACCCCCCCCCCTGCCGCTTAGGCCTCGCCCCCCCTTCTTAGGCCTTTTCTTGAACCAGTACTTTGTTTGATGTTGACACACGGTTGTTCTCGCATATGTGCTGTTTTGAGTTGGCATTCTGCAAGCTCACCTAGGATGTACTTTGTTTGTTGCTCACAAGTGCTGTCTTGATGCGTGCAACGCAAGCTCACACAAGATATACTTCGTTCGTTTCCCATGTGCTGTCTTCATGCGCACAACACCAGCACACATAGGGTGCTGGCCTTCTGCCAGGGAACTAGCTTTCGTTCGCCCTGCTCTCAAGTAGGTACTGTAGTAGGAGGAGGAGGAGGTCGTAGGCAGTAGGCAGGAGGCAGCAGTCAGTAGGTAGTAGGTAGTCGCTGGTAGGTAGTAGGTAGTAGGTAGTAGTAGGTAGTAGGTAGTAGGTATTAAGTAGTAGGTAGTAGGTAGTAGGTGGTAGGTGGTAGGTGGTAGGTGGTAGGTGGTCGGTGGTAGGTAGTAGGTGGTAGGTGGTAGGTAGTAGGTAGCAGGTAGTAGGTGGTAGGTGGTAGGTAGTAGGTAGCAGGTAGGTAGTAGGTAGCCGGCAGCGGCAGCAGGTAGTAGGTAGCAAGTAGGTAGCAGGCAGGTAGGAGGTAGGGAGCAGTCGGCAGGTAGTAGGCAGGCAGGTATAGGTAGTAGGTAGTCGTTAGTAGGTGTTCGGCAGGAGGCAGGAGGCAGGAGGCGTTCCAAGCTTGAGCGTCCTTAGGTCGGCCTGTCTAACTTTGTGATCAATTTTGGGGCGGCCGACGGTGAGTGTGGCTCCGACGAGGCAGTGCAACAACAGCTGTGCTTTGTCTTACGTTGCGACCATTTTCCGCAAGGATTGGAACGCCGACCCTGCAAATTGCCTGACAAGTGAAGGCAAGTTGCCTGTAGCCAAAGCACGATTGCACCATCAAAGCCGATGATTGCATATCTTTGGACACTCTTACCTCTTGCTTGCGCAAAAGGCTTCTCGGCAATTGTCGTTGAAGGAGATCAAAAGCTGCTTGGTCAAACCAGCAAAGAAAATGCTGTGCAGACACAAGTACGGGTGCCTGAGGTTCTTTGACACTTTGCGACGTCGATATGGAGATCGGACTGATGTGTCCATGGTGCGAATGCCCTGCAATCCACAATGGCCCACGATGGCTCCAAGAAAGCATGTTCCAGCCTTCTTCTCCGAACTGCAGAGCTAGTAGGAACCGTGAGGATTGGAAGGTGCTCGTTCTGCCAAGTGGGTCAGGGCCGCAGGTTAAATCACCTAAAAAAAATATTGCAGACCGCAGCCTTTGCAGACTTGGTATGTGTCACCACATATCAGCACCCAATAAGTATCCCAGACAGCGCATGCCTGTGCTCACAATCTTTCGCATAGTTGTTCAGCTGCTAGCAATATGCATGTAGAGCTGCTGTATTGAAACCGACACATCCCGAAACAATCCCGAACATGGCAGCATCAGAGCCATCCTCTGGACATTCGGGACATGATGGTCTAGTCTTCGAGTACTGGGCCGGCAATCCATCGAACGAGATCTTTCATGGCCACATCACAGTCGCATTCCCGGAGAGTGAAAAGAGCGGGCTCGAAAGCCTCAATGGAAACTCAGAAAGACCGGAAGCATGTATGGCCTTGGCAACTTCGGTTCCCTGTCACATGTCAGCCCCTGAGTTTTGTGACTTTGTTGGTGCATTTGGCTCTGAAACGCATCGCAGATTCAGACATTGCCGAGTCTTGCACGGGCACAACAGTGAAGAGTACCTCCTGGCATTGCTGATGGCATCGCCAGATGATGTGTCATGGCTGGTGCAAGAGTTTCACGGAAGACCCTACAATGCCATCGAAGCCAGTGTTTGCAGTCTCCATCCTGTGCTGAGTAGTCAGACCGGATGGGAAGACAATGCAAGTCCAAATGCGGACCGTAGTGACCGTGGACTTGCCAAACGCCGGTCCCCTGTGTTGCCGCCCGCATTGCCGCCCGCATTGCCCCAGCAGCCGGCTGACCACGATCTATTCCACTCCTTGGCAAGTTGTTCAACTTCGCCTCTAATGCTGCCTTCATCTGCTCCGTTTGAGCGGAAATCATCACCTTTGACATCACCATGTTCTCAGGCAGATGTGCCAGAGCTCTTCATAGAAACCGGACCCAGCACACACAGCGTCGTGTCTCCGACGCCAACTGCTTCTGGAAATGAGCGCTCGTATTGTGCTGTTTGTTTTGAAGCGGTTGATTCCAACCCGGCGGAATACCAATTGACTGAACTTGGTGGAGGCGTGCCGCTCACTATTCTGTGCGGGCATACCTTTCATGCACGTTGCCTATCCCGCTGGTGTGACAGTACTTGCCCGGTATGCCGATTTCAACAGCATCCGTATCAGACGTCCTCATGCGATGTGTGCGGACAAGCGGAGGGGGTGCATATTTGCCTTGTGTGCGGGTTTATCGGTTGTACGGCGCAACCCGGCCAGGGCCATGCCCAACAACACTTTGAAGCAACATCTCATGCATACGCACTAGATGTGAACACTCAGCATGTCTGGGACTATGCTGGCAATGGTTACGTGCACCGGCTGCTCTACAATGATCAGGACGGCAAGATGGTGGAGCACTCCGTTCCGCAAGACGATGATTTAAACTTCTCAGCCCAGTCTGTCTTTGGCGGCCTTCGATGGGCTGACATGGAGGATGATGACTGCGACAAGGCTTCCCACTCTCAGCCCACTCCTCGTGTCCTAGAGAACCGGTCTCAACATGTCTCAACATTGCAGAACTTCTAATCTCTTCCCCTTAATATTAAACGGGGGCCCCCCCCCCCCCCCTTTAAAAACTCGAAATGTGTTTTTTATTTTTAGGGGGAGGTTATTATCGAAATGTCATAATTAGTTCGACTTCAGGGTTTCTCAAGTAATCAAATTACTTAAGTGTGGTGTAAACTGAAAGAGAGAAAGAGACAGAGAAAGAGAAAGAGAAAGAGAAAGAGAGAGAGAGAGAGAGACAGAGAGAGGGGGAGACTGGTTCCGTTGTGGGGGAGAGGGAGGTTGAAGTAGGGTTGGGGGTGAAGAGACGACTGGAAATTTTTTGAGAGGTCCGAAAAGGGCATCCATATTACCAGCAAGTTACCAGCCGAGTAGATGAATGGGGCGGGGTCTTTAATTCAGGGTGGGGCAAACCTTTCGCTCCAATCGGACAGCAATGCATGTTTTTACCTCGCAGCCCGCCTGTTTGATTTTGTGCGCAAAGACGCTTCTGTAACGAGCTCGGATGGGGGGACGCAAGGCCCTACAAGGTCACCAAGCACAGGTGCAGCTCGAATGGGTTCAGTAATGGGGGCGTACCTAAGTGTGCTACACGTGCAAGGGGGAGGGTTGGGGGCACACGAGCTGCGCGGGGTGACCTCCAACAAACAACCGAGCCGCTCCGAATACAGGGAGAAAGAAAGAAAGAAAGAAAGAGGGGGAGAGCTCAAGTGCTGCGGAAGGAAGGAAGGAAGGGGGAGAGCTCAACTCTCGCAGCACAGCAAGGCTCAGACAGAGCCAGTGAGGCACACGCACACGCACATGCACACACAGTTACTCTGTCACTACCCCAACCCTAAACCCTCTGAGGTTTTATTGGTGTTGAGCTTGAACCCCGCCCACTTCTTTTATTACTACTCGTGGTCTCTTTAAGTTCGTAGAGTACTTCACTTCCCTCTTGACGAAAGCGCAAAGGCATAAAGCACAGCCTGGGCCAAACGGCCTTGTGCCTTGCCCTGAGGGGTCGGAACCAAAGGATCCACAAAGAACCACATTAGAAGAACCTCTAAGATCAATGTCTCGCAACACACAGAAAAAAAACATGTCCGGCACATCTTGGTGGGTCGCTTGGTTGGGAAACCCCCTGGACTAACGGCTTTGAGACTGCGAGGGTCGATGTTCTTCAACGTCTCCAGTAGTAATCCTGCACGCTTCCTCTACACGTAATGTGCAACAAAACACACTCCCTGCAGATCGCGGCGCTCTTCACTCGAGCGTAGCGTGCCTTCATCATGGTGGTCACGACCAGCGCGAGCACATGAAGAGTTTTCGATGATGGGTTTTGTCTTGAGTGTGTCTTGTTTCGGGTTTGCTTACTTTACTCATGATGTTTCTTGAGCCACAGTGGCCCTGCAGCAAGGTCCGGTTCGAGCACTTCGTCAGGAGCCAAGAAGCAGGAGGCCATCGTCGGTGAGTTCAACAATTTACTTTCCTCCCAGCTGACAGCTGCTTGGAGGCACCAAATGTGCGGCCATGGGTACATGGTACGTGTAAGTTTCGTGAATTGTATTTTGGTTGAAGAAGGGGGTTTTTAGTGATGTGCACAGAGTGTACTCCGAATCCAATAGGATGGGCGGCGTCGAGCTGCTGCAAGTAGCGGAAGATGAAGGGTGTCGTGGCGACGAGGTTTGCCATGGTTTTACTCACAACAAGACGACGTGCATTGCCAATTGCCGGTTCTGAGGCTCAACGACAGCATTTCGATGAGTTGAGGACAGAACAGGATTCGGTTGGCAGGAATGATTCTTGAAACATGCATGCCGCTAGTGTGTGCTGTCACGCCAAGAGAAGAGAATCTATCGGTTGAGCTTGGAAACTAAGAACTATCGTGAAGTTGGTCCCAAGCCATAGAGGATCAAGAGGAACACTAGAGGAACCACGGGGCCTCGAGACCGAGCTGCCAAGTTGTGACAAATGTGCCGAGTTGCAAGACCAAAGGCAGGACATCGAGAAGCAGGGTGCCATTGAAATTGAAGAGATGGAGGCCCTGGATGGGTGTGTCTTCAGTTCACAATAGTTCACACGATGTTTTGTACCCATGTTTTGTACCCAGACGTGATCCCGTAAGCCAGTGCGTTGCGAGGTGCAGGTTGCAGTTGCAAAACAGACGGCAGATTCCGTCGACAGGCCGGTTCTTGATTTCTCTGGCAGGGCCTGCCTGGCATGCGAAATGCCAAGCCAGGCTGATGAAGAGCCTCCAGGAAGAAAGCGAGAACTTGATGAAGCAGATCACTGATGCAGCAAGCGCCGAGAACCTGGTCTGCGGCCTCGGCAGCGGCTTTCAAGATTGCACGATCGTACTCGCAGCAGAGCGGAGTGAGCTGTCGTTTTACAATGTTTTACACCAAGGCACAGCGCCAGAAGGACAAACTGGAGGAGCTCAACAGACGCCTCTCGCAAGAGCAGCGTGCCTTCGAGGCTGTCTGTCTATCTGGAATGCATATGTGCACACCATGTCGTGCCACCACGCAGCATAGTTCATCGGCCTTGAACGCTAGATAGGTGCATTATGGTGCATTTCTTGGACAGGATCAACAGGAGGATCAAGCCCAGCGAAAGCGAAGTGGCCGTCAACTCCGAGACCGCCAGCCAGCGAAAAAACTAGCCAAACTATGCTAAGATATTTGCCTAACCACTCGGACCACGGACCAGGGTACCACGTGGTACGGTGACAAGAGACGTATATAGAGCAAGGTGCCATCTGTTTTACGGTGTTTTGGTCTCGTGTGAGAAGTTCAAAGGTGTCAGGCAATGTTGCCAAAGGCATAAGCCACATCAGCTTCAACGACAGAAGCAGCCTGCTGTGCGGTCGCAGCATGTTCCAAGGATTGGTGATCAACAAACGCAAGATTTGTTGTTTGCCGAGAAGTGGCCGATGGTTTCTTTGTCAATCGGCAATGGGTTCCGGATGCAATTCCGGAAACGGGGTCGTGGGATGTCGTGGGTACGCAGTCACCAGCCAGGCTTGTTTAGGCTGGCGAAAGGTTGGATGTCGCAGCTTGCAAAGAGCCGCCGCTTCTAGACCGCTTGGGCCGTTGACGGAGCCCCACTTTTGCAAGAAAAGGAACTGGCGAGTGCTCTAACGAGACGTCGGGCAGAAGTTCTTTTGAGCTGCTGGGGGCATGGTGCGCTTGTTTCCAGACATCATCAGCTTGTTTCCAGATATCATCCCAAACAGAAAGAAACGCAAAGAAGGTGGGGGATGTGATGAGGGGGGAGACCGGCAACCCTCAGACCACACAAAGATGGAGAAGTTTGATGGGTGACCCAGATGCGCAATGATAGTAGCCTTGGCATGCAGGCATTGCCTTTGCAGTTGCCACCAAGGTGAGGTTGCAGAGCTGCAGCAGGAAATCAAGGACCTCGAGCTGTTTTTGCAGATGAGGCCATCTACGCCTTGGCCTTTGCACCTAATCTTTTTCCACTACTAGGCCTCGGCTACCGACCTACTTTGCACATATTTGCCATTGGCTTATGTTTGGACTCGCTGTGGAAAGGAACCCCACATCCGCGAATTTGTTGTTGCAATGTTGCACATACCCGGAAGTGTGGGTTTCAACGAAACTGATTGGCGGCCATGTTCCAAGATGCACCCGGTGATCGATGACTTCCACTGTCTGCCATGTTTGCTACCCTTTGACGCAGTTACTACGCTGCACAAAAGCCCGTTCTTTGTAGCACAGCCTGAACTTTGACATTCGGTCATCACCGAGTATCGGGCAGGAGAAAAATCACGAGCCGTTCAACGGGGCCTAAGCTGGAGCAGAAGCCACAAAAGGTACCTCACACCTGAACGAGTCGGAACTGCTCCGGGGACAGCTCCGATGGAACAGCTCGAATCATGTTTTTAACCCCAAGCTGACGAGCCAAAGGCCCATGCTCACTTTGTCTGTGCGAAGGATGCTTGTGGTGATTTTGCCGCTACGCTGCCAGGCGGCGTTGTGAAGCGTCCGCCAACGTCGCAGAACTACAAACTTCGCATCTCCTGGTGCGCTGGCCTCTGCTTGGACTTTGCTCGTCTTGGAATTGTCAGCGGCGACATAGCAAGTTGCCGCAAGTTGCCACTGCAAGTTGTCACTGGAGACTGCATGGCAGGTTACAGAAGGGGAGAGTCGTCGAGGTCGTAGGACTCGGCGGCGCTGAAAAACATGCCTTGGCTTCATCGCAACTTCTTGCTTTGTCCTGGTAGTGACTGTGCGTGCACATGGTTGAAGAGCTATAAAATGCTATCCAGCAGTTGCTCCTCGCGCAGATCCTGCAGTTCCTGCCATTGGACAATGTGACTGACCTGCTGGCAGATCAGCTGAGTTCGATGCCGCCTTTCAGTGGCACATGATTCTGTGTGCTCGCGCTTGTGGCTAGATTGGGCATTTTGGCTTGGAAACAAATCCGATGCAAGGACAGCATCTTCGTCGCCCGATCTATTGAAGGCGGGCCTCATCAGCAAAGGCTTGCTTTGAGTCCCTGCACAATGCGAACGTCAGGTGGATGTTGATCATGCCGATTGCTTGTTCATGCGCGAGGCCCGGTCCGGGGCTTGTGTGCTTGAGATGTGCTTGAGATGTGCTTGAGTTGCAAGAGGCTCTGCGCGTCGTTCAGCCGAAAGTTATCCATGTGGAATACATGCCGCAGGCGCCAGAGCGTGATTGCCAGCCTTTCAATGCAATGCAAGACAATACAAGACGAAGCCGACTAAGATATGACAGGCACCTCCGCCGCTTGAATATGTACAGCATTACCAGAGTGCGCTGCTCAAGGCAACTTCTCGTCGCATCAGACTGAGGAAGTGGAAGTTGGGACATGTTGGGACGTTGAACTTCGTTGAACCAGGTGGACCTACATGGCAGGGCTGAGCCGCTCCTTCTCCAGGAGAGGCTCTGGAAGCCATCTGCGCAGTACAGGGCCTATGGGGGCCTCTGCTTGTTTGAAGTTTGCAACATCTCCAAAGTAGCAAGCCCGTCAACAAGGATTGAAGGCGGGTACGGATAGGACATGATAGGACCCTGTCAGCTGGAGGGAGGCTGAATTGCGTGACACTTGTGAGTGATGCTGACGAAGGAGAGTACTTAGGCAGGGCTATGCAGGGCTCATAGGTCAGCACCAGCAGGATGCTTCTTCAGCCAATAGCAAGACGAAGCAATCACGCTGATTGTGTGAAATTAATCAAGTC
>CAJNDS010002359.1:375000-452500 GCA_905221605.1 Symbiodinium natans
GCGTGCAAATCTCATGCTTTCTTTCCGCCCCCGAAGACCGCCAAATGAGTCGTTCTAAACTAGACTCCTAGCCTTACTTTAAGAAGAGATCTTCAGTATTCCAGCTTCCGCATCAGTACGCCGTAGCTTCGGGGCCCAAGCCCGGAAAGGGCTGAAGCGCGAGTTGCCTTTCTCTGCAACAAGGTTGTCCAGGCTGCACACGTCTATGCATGTGCCTGTTTCGACACGCTGCTCCCGATTTTCCGCAAGTCTCACCGTCTCTGAGGCAGACCTGACCCTGTCTGCATCGGCGCGGCTCCAGCAGCTGAACCAGCTTCTGAAGGCCTTCATGTTTGCATTTGCACCAGTGAGCAGGCTTTTCTTCTCGAAAGTTCTCGAATTGCCAACAGTTTGCTCTGACGTGTGAACGAGGCCCACGGAGCTCATGCCTTTTCGCTGACAGCCAGGGTAGAATCCTGATAGCTGCGTGGCACGCGGCCTGGTGCGGGGGTCAGCAAATGACATGGTTCCACATTGGTTCCACTATGTTCGTTTGGCTTCCAATTCCTCGAACTCTGGCCAAACCAATGCGGAATACGAGCATGTTATGGGTCGCGACTAACTCGGCTTAAGGATGGCACCCCAGGATCGCCAGCTTTTGCCACACATTCCAAACAAGAATGCTTCATCAATCACGAAAGCGAGCCCCATCGGACCTCTAGCAGTCGTTTTTGCTTTTGACCCGCAACAACACGTGTTACAAACCAGGTTCGACTTTCAACCTTTCACAGTTTCTGTGCGCAAACACTTAGTTGCATCCAGAAACCCTCACGCTCAAACAAAAAGAGGTCCTTGCGTGATTCGTCCATTGGGTCTAGAATCCGATGAGGCCGTTTAATAAGCCTGGTCTGGTTGTGATTTGGCACTAAACGATGTGCACGGCCTGAGTCTTTGTCAGACTTGTCAGCTCTGCTGGCCTATTCGCCCTCAGAAGCAGGTGCCGCCTCTTCCTTTCCACAGTAGGAGTGTTGTATTTGTGTTTAGTTTTGGCGCCGCCCACAGGGGCAGGGGTCCAGCTAAGTTCCTAACTGGCGATTTGGAGACAGGCTTGTCATATGTTCTGATGAGATGGCAAGGCTGCATTGCTCTTGCTGTGTTCCCGCTAGGCTGCAGGAAGTTACACTACTTAACATAGATTCGATGAGTGTGGCCCCACCTAGCCCAGGCCCAGGCAACTTCAGAGAACAGAAAGAAATGAGCCTTACGAGCAGAGGCAATTCGTCATCAAGAGCCGCCTCGTGTCGTACGCGTCGCGAACAGCCGCGACTACACCTCGCGAAGACTTGACGTACCTTCACCTGCATGAGACATTGCAGCAGTGGCGAGAACAACGTTGGCAATGCAATGAAACAAGAAATATCCAGCATAGTCTCTAACTATCGATTCATCTACGCAGAGAGATGCAGAGCACCGGACGACCCTGAAGTGCAGGTTCAAGTCATCTGCAAAGCGAAACATCCTGATGCATGTCAAGCCGACAGAATGTCCTGGTGATCATCGACCCCACTCCCACCAACTCCATTGGAGCCCCATGCCATCCTTTCTCAAGCTACATCTCAGCAACGAAACAGAGATCGCATGCAGAAGACGACCTCGCGGGCTACTAAACAGACTTGGACTTCAAATGCTGCGACTATAGTGGCAGTGCTGCGCAACAGCCTGGTCCACTCGTCCGAACGACAATGAACATAACCACACTTAGTATGCTAGCGTGCACGGGTACATCATCGATTCATCGATGTTGTTCATCGGAAATTCATGTTGCTGGAGCGTTCTTCCGGGCAACAACATGCATTGGAGCAAGTGATGTGCAGTATATGTCGCATTGCAGGGCGCAGCAAGTGCTTAGCAAGTGGCATGCAGCAGATGTTGATGCAGCATTAATACCGCGCATGCACAACAATAATGCGATTTGGTTTTGTTGTGGCACCCCCTCACTCCCACCAGTTTCTCTAACACCATTTGATGACGCCTGAACAAGTTTCAAAAGTAGCTGCGCATTTAGACGGATCGATGTCGACTCTTGATTGTTTTTGAACTCTTGACGTGCAGTTTCTGCACTGCAGCATACTGCAGCCATGGCCGCTGCATTGCCGACTCGATGCCGACAGATGAGCCTGGAGGAGCGCTTTCATGACATGAGTTGCAGAGTCGCAGGTGACGTGATTGTGCGCCGTCTTCAAAATGCAGCAGGTCTTCCACTCAGTCTACTACATTGGCGAGAACCATTGGCCTTGATCACGTCGATTCTCCATCGAAGGCTGCCGGGACATCCAGAAGTGATCCATTTCACGCATCTTCCAAGTGGTGTGGGTTTGTCAAAAGCAGACGCGCTTTCGGTTCGAGTAGCTTCAACAAGGCTTCGACCGGGGGTCGAGCGGAGAGCATGAAGACATTGTTGATATCGTCCAGGCTTCTTGCTGCTTGCTTTTGGAGCGGACGGGGCGGGCAGGACTGATGCCTTCTGATTTCTGATATCTGACAGTTGGCTTGTTTTCGGGGAGTAGGAGGGGGGTAGAATGTTATTTGCTGCACTACAAAATGGGGTGGATCTTCGAAAAGCCGGAGCTGAGCTTTGATTTGGGGGACTTCGGGAAGTCCTGGAGAAATGGCGTTTTGGGCTGTAACAGCTCCATGTTTGACCTTGTGCAAACAAAAGCACAATCCATTGATTCAGGGGTCACTGTTTGGGTTGCCAAGTGGATCGCTGAGTTAAGCCGTTAAGCCAGAAGCAGAACGCCGTGCAAGATGCAAAGATGAGCTTGCAGCTGTGCTTTCATTGCACATTATGTCGAAATCATCAGCGACTCCGCTTGAATTACTGGATTTAGAGTGTGGGGTTCATAGCCAACAGACAGTCAACATGGATGTACATGGATGGTTAAGCTCCCATCGAACACTAACAACATTGAACGCACGAACTAGGCCAGCTGGGCTGGGCTCGTGGGATGTGCCGTAGGCTGTCGAGAGTTGCAAGGAAGGGTTCGCAGGACAGTTTGTAGGATTGTAGGATGAGGATGGCTTCAATAGATCACCTGGCCCGTCTAGAGGCAGTATTGGGTCGTGCCGTCATCAGGCGCCCATCCACGACATAGCACCCATAGGTGAAGTTTGGCATAGCGTGGCATGTTCCCTCGAAGGAGTTGCAGACGGACTCGCTCGAACTGCCCTCGCAGGAGTTGCACAGCGACTTGCTCTCACTGTCTCTTGCATCATCGCAAGCAGCTCTTGGGTCGAATGGGGTGCATCGCTTGCAGTGCCTCCAGTACACGGATCCGTGTTTCTGTGTGTTGGACTGCTGCGTTCTTCCATGCCTAGCACCCGCAGCCGCAGTGAGTACGCGCGGTGCGTGGTACGTGGCACGCTCTGTGAAGGGGCTCGGTGAAACTCCCATCCCATCGCAACATCGAAGTTTCATTGCCTTGGATCTAGAGGCTGTCGCTTCGTGGAAGATAAGGGAGTGCAGCAAACGGAATTGAAGCATTTTGCAGTTTTGTTTCGTCCCTGGTGCCTCAAGGGCCGGGCACCAACACCGCCGAAAGATGCCATGGAAGTGTTTTGCTTTGTTCTGCCAAGCTCTCACCAATGCACAAAAGCTTGAGAAACCTCGCAACTTGTCATGCAGCTCGCCACGTGCTGTAACATGGGAATCCTTGCCAGCGCTTGATGCGACTCAGGCCACACACCAACAATCGCCGCTAACGTCCTTTGATGTCCTTGGAAAGGGTTCGGTCGAAAGGTGACCGAAGCCCTGCTTTCTGCCTTGTTCTGTCCCAGATGCCTGCGAACGTGATGCAAAGCATGCTGCCCGGAAGGGAATGTGTGCATAAGGAAGCTTGCGTTCGCGGCGTCTGTCTTCAGAAGGCAGCGCAGGCGGTATGAGCAATATCTCGGCCAAGCCTTGAGGTGTTGTTGAGGTCTCCAGGTTACCGGTTGTTGTCCCGATCACTCCTTTGGCCAAGCCGGAAATAATTTGCAGATGTACAGCCCTTGTCCATCCATGTATTGTTGAGGGGCTTAGCTGGAGATAATGAATCACCAGTTACGATCTCGTTCGTGCCCTTCAGAAACAACGCGAGCCTTCTATGCGGGCTCGCATTGCAAGCAGCGGCACCGTGCAGAGGTCCGTTGCTTGCACTAGAGCCAACCTATCACGATTCAGCTCGTTCTTTCTGGAGGCCTTGAGCTTTGCTTACCATGCACTTAATCTAGTTGCAAGACTCGAATTAAAAGATTGGTTGCGTAACTGTTCAACGTCGGTTTCCCACACCCCACCATGCGATCCCTGCATGTGGCGAGAGGGTTGAGTCTTCGACAGCGCCCGTACACACCGTTGGCTTTCGACCTTCCCTAGATGATGGCATCATACATGTGCAGCATGTGCACCTGCGATCGTCGTTGAGCTATGGCAGAACAACGGAAGCCTCGTTTGCTAGCTTTCGTCGTTCCTAGGCTTGGGTCTGTGTGGCATGCGTGGGATGTGTGGTCAGTAGACCGGCCCCAAGTGAGCCCGAGTACTGAAAGCATGCAAATTGACAGCAGCTGACCCAGATCAGCTTCCCCAGGTATATTCGTGTTTCCAGCATCACCTTGTAATCCATCCGGTTAAAAGCAGAGGGCATCTGATTTCGTGTCTGTGTAGAGCTTGGGACTGTAAGATCGGTGTCCCAAACAAAGGCTCCCAAGCATTCCGATTCCTGCAGGGATTCGCGGTGCGCATGCAGTGCAGGCAAGCTGCATGGCGGAAGTGGCTTTCTGACGAGGATGAATTGGCGGCTCACCCGTGAAGAATCTATAAATCTGGGCATTCCTGTGGCTCCTCTCACCTGCATCTCCAAACTTGGAAAGCGTGCAGTCTCCGATTTCCTCGCACCTAGCAGTCGCTATAATTTTTGCAATGCCTGTTGCATTCGGCAGGCCCGGTTCAGATGTCAGCACCAAGCGATGGACTCCTTGGACTCCTTGGACTCCTTGGACTCCTTGGACTCCTTGGACCCCCTGCACTCCCTGGACCCAGCCTTGCTTTGGTTTGTGCAGTTTGTCGACTCTCCTCTCCTCCCGCTCTTGGGCTTAGCTGGCATTGGCATTGGCATTGGATGGCGCAGGTGACTGAGCTGGCTTCATGGGACGTTGCTGACTTTTCAATTCCGTGCTGAGAGAGAGATTGCTGCATTCTTTTTGTCCTGTGTTGCTCAGCAAGAAAGCAACTGCAGTTGATGGTGCAGCCTTGGGCAGGCCCCTTGATGTGCATCTGCACAAATATTCCTGACACTGTGCCAGCCGAGATCCAGTTATGTGCTCAAAATGTGCCACACGGTATCCAGCTTGGTCGTGCCACTGCGGCGCCCTGGCGGTAGTAATTCGTTCGCCGGCCTTGCAGAGATCGTCAAAAGCATGGTCGGCTTCTCGCTG
The DNA here is from genome assembly GCA_905221605.1 of Symbiodinium natans. NCBI lineage: Eukaryota > Dinophyceae > Suessiales > Symbiodiniaceae > Symbiodinium > Symbiodinium natans. The sequence continues at coordinate 380,452 of CAJNDS010002359.1, forward strand.
GCTTTGATTCGCCAGTGGTGAGCTGGCCATTCACCACACTGTACAGGCCTGAAGGGCGATCTGGTCAGTGTCTCCATGTGTCTCCCGGTCCGATCCTTACTCCGTTTGGCATTCGCTGTCCTTCACTGTCCTAAATCTGTTGCAGCTTCCCGGTTTTCGCTTTGTACTCCCAACACTTCAATTTAAGTACCGGACTGCGGTTAAGAGTCACCAGAAAGTGTCCAGAAAATGATGTCCGGTTGGAAGATCCGGAATGCAGCTTTGACGGTGACAAACCCTTGCTCCCAACCCGATGCTTCATAGCACAGGTTGCCCCAAATTGCCCCAAGCTGGTCTCAAGCTGCTTGTATGGTGCTTGGGCCTTTGCAGGACTATCCTGGCACTGTGCATAAAGCTTGGCATAGCACCCGTAGCCTCAGCATGCAGAACTTGCATCCTTCAGCTACGGGCGGGTCGGGCCGCCCAATGCTGCAGGGCTGCATTTCGCTTCTTGACCTCACGACTGCACGTTGAATAGCCGATGGAAGTCGCCGCAGCCGCTCTGAGAGAAGCATGTTTGGGTGCTGGGAGGTTTCGAAGTGCTTCGGTTGTCGGCCTACCTCTCATTGTGGCGGATGACGATGGAGTGCAAAGGTTCCTGGGCAGGTCTCCATGGCATTTGTATAATGTTCTCCGTAGCAGCTTTTATGCTGTGCTTACATGAACTTAGCTTGCGTTGTTTAGCTGCTCTGCCAGCGAAATGGCAAGAAATTCAAGCGGATGCTCAGTATCCTGTGCGTACGTGGCTCCGCCTTTCGCCGCGTCTTGAAAACAAAGTCATGATCAGTGGGGATGAAGGAAGGTCCACTGGCCTTGCCATCGGGCAGATGTGGCATGGCATCCTCACCCTGAGCCAGTGTGTGGGCCAATGCCAAGCCGAAGGCCGCTTCATGGCCGAAGATGCCCGTCTTCTCGGCTACTTGGCTACTCGTCATATCCTGGCACCCGTGGTCCTGCGCGCAGTTGCACTTTTGGCTTCCAGTAGACCGCGGTCTGCCATCCTCCGTGTTCGTTTCTGTGCAGGTGCACTGCATTGCACTGCCTCGGAGGTCACGTGCGCCATGACATCCAAGACCATTGCTTCAAGCGTATGGCAAGCTGGCTCGGCAAAGTTGGACTGCCCGCTGCTACAGAGTCTGCGAACATATGGGAACCAGTGAACCAGTGGCCACAAAGAGTTTCAACCACACACCTGTTTCTAAGAATAGTTTCTCTCCAGAGAGAGCAGAGATCTCTCAAATACGCGCAGCAACACTCATAAGATTCGCAGTGTGGCGGTGCCGGTCCGGCGTTGGACTCCCACAGCATTGGCCGGCAGCAGCACGTGCTTGTACATGCACAAACTGCCTGCGTTGACCTAGCATAGTCGTCGCGTGCATGTCGTGCCTTTGCTATTCCAAGTATGAGGGGCATTGGCTGGGGGAACGTCATCACGTCCTTGCTTGATATGAACAGTCAGCGACCGAATTATTGCCATTCACTGTTGAGACCTCTCCGAATGGCTCGCAGCATTTGCAGCCCTGGTGCCTGTCCGTCTGCTGTCGCTTGCATATGAATCTCCGCGTGGCCCAATGCTGCTCGGAGGGGAATCGTCGACCAGGTAGTGCGGAGGTTTGGCTCTGCCAAGTCTGCCAAGTCACCTTTCTGAGGCCCCCTCTTCTTCGTGCGTCTGTTCTCAGGGCCCTAGCACCATGGAGACCTTTCCAAGGCGTCTGTTCTATTTTAAGTTGGGTTCCAGGTTCCGTGACAGTGGTGGACTCTTCTGAAAAAGGAAGGCAGGCCAGGCAAGACTCTTCGCCACCCCCTTCCCACCCCTCTTCTTGACTAACAATCTGTGGGTGTCAAGTGTGCGCGTCGTCTCCAGCTCAAATGCCCAACATCGTTTTTGGTGACTGGGGAGGTTCGTCCATGACCGCTGAGCTTGCTGCAGCGGAGTCGACATACCTCACCCCGCACACGCAAATGCTCATCTGTTTGCATGCCCACGTGCGTGCCTTGTTGCGAGCGTGCACACCCGCATGCGCGCAGGTGTGCAAGCTCGATTGCTTGGTGCTTGCATAGGCGGTGCAAGGACGTGAGGCTTGTCGAGGCTCCCGTAGCTGAGCCTCGAGAAAGACCTTGACTTTCAGGTCAAGATGAAGCTAGAAATAGCTAGAATAAGCTAAACCTCACAAGGCCTCGATGATCAAAAACAGATCTTCGCGGGAAGAGTGCCCCTTCACGAGAGAGTGTCGCAACTGCTGTGCAAGCAGATTCAGGTTTGTGAATCGGAGCTCGAAGCGAATACGTTGGCTATCGTTCGCTACTTGGTCGACCGGCGGGCACGTTGGACCCCTGAGCTGATGCACCGTGCCCGTGCCCGTGCATCTCAGCAACTCAGGATCGAGGACAACATGGTAACATAGTGCCGCAAGGCGGGTTGGCGGGATTCTGATAGGTTGCGCTTCGCTGCGTTGCAGACGGGCATAGGTGCAGCTGCAGACAGCGAAGGGCTGTGCCCAGTCTGAGAAGCAGATGCTGTGGGATGCAACTGTGCGCCCCAGCATTCCCGATTCGCTACTTTCAAGTCAGAGTCGAACTAACCATAAGTTCGCCATCTTTTTGAGCAGCTTTGTGCGCCCACCACGTCCTCTGAAGTTTGCATCAGTCGCAAAAGTTTCTGGCAAGCACCGGCAGCTGCTTCGCTTCTCATGACAGCAGTCGGCTTCTTGAATTGCGGCATGTTGGAACCTGGGAATCGCAAGCTGCACGGGGAGGATCAGTTCGTTTTTCCGCATGCCGACCTCCAGCTGTGGGTACCATAGGACCACATGGAGGCTTTGACATCAAAAGCGGTCCTTCAAGAGCGACTCATGTAGTGTGAGGAAGTATGTGCGGAGGGATTGGGGTGTCAAGCGGTCGCGACATGCTCATCGTCAAAGGTTAAAGATCCCTTCACAAAACTGCATCTATCTGCACAGTACTTGCGACACGCTTCGGCGTCACAGCGGCTTTTGCCTGGTCCTGACTACCCCTTAATGCAACTTGTGACATCCTGGCAGTTTTTGGCCAAGCTACAGGAGCCCCCACAAGCCTGTGTGCAAAGGCTGGAGTCTTAGACAGTCGGCACTCCAGCCGCTTTGTACTGCGCTGACCTCCCTGCAGCAATGTCATCCAAACTCGAAGCGTCGACCGGCGGGCACGTTGGGCTTATGGCCTATGGGCTGATGCACCGTGCCCGTGCCCGTGCCTGCATCAGTCTCCATCTCAGCATCTCAGGATCGAAGACAACATGGTAACATAGTGCTGCAAGGCAGGTTCGCGGGATTCTGATAGGTGGCGCTTCGCTGCGTGGCAGACGGGCGTAGGTGCAGCTGCAGACAGCGAAGGGCTGTGCCCAGTCTGAGAAGCAGATGCCGTGCGATGTGCGATGCAGGTGTGTACTGGCCATTTACATACTGTCATATGTTTTTTTGGAAGTCCAACATTCCCGACGCGTTAGCGGCAAAGTAAGCTTAAAGTTCTGTAAGATTCGCCATCCCTTTTTGAGCAGCATTGTGCCCCCACCATTCCTCTGAAGTTTGCATCAATCACAAAATGGGCATGCGCCGGCAACTGCTGTCCTTCTCGTCCTTCTCATGACAGCTGCCAATTGCTTGTCCGCATGCTAGGATCGGGTTGTCGCAAACTGCAACGGGCGGTCTCAGGTGGATCAGGCATTTTTCCACACGCCGACCTCCAGCTATGGATATCCTAGGACCGCATGGAGACCTTGACATCGGAAGCGATTGTGGAGACGTTTTCATGCGGTTTTGACGTGGGATGTGCTTTGAGGGGTTCGCGGAAATCCCTGGCCGCACGATCACCGCAGCATATTCCACGTAGGATGCGGTGACAGGAGAGGGTCCCTTGTTACGTGCGGTATGAGCTTGTTGCAAGCCGGGAGATGGGATGCAACTCTGTGCAAGCGTCTGTAGGCCGGCGTCTACGAGGACCGCTTGCTTGGTGCACGAATTGTTCATGTTTCTGTGCCATGTTATATGTAGCACCTTCCCGAATCCTAAGGTTTTTGGATCTGCCCGCAAGTCATGGAGAAGAGGGAGAACATGTGGCTTCGTCAAGGCCGTACGGTGCCCTGATGCGCGGAATGGTAATCATTCTCAGATGATGAGGTTAGGGTGAAGGCTGGCACACAGCAACGATGGAGTCTCTGCCTTGCGCGCAGAGATAGTAGATGATCCCGGCGACAGCGCTGCTCGATCGACATGAATGCTCTGAAATGGACTGTGAAACAGCTTTAGGTTGTGCAGAATTCCCATCTGTTGTACGCAGCGAACGCCGTAGGACCGTCGTCTACGGCTTTCCGGGTGTTGAGTCTGTATTTTCTCGGGGGTTCCTCCCGCTGCATTGTTTAGAAGCGTATTACCACAAGGATGTTGCCGGCGTCAGGTGGCACAGTATACGAGGCAAGATATATCAAGTATCAGAAGCACTGGCAGCTAGTGGTCCTAGCTGCGAAGGTACAGGCTGTTAGCCTGCTAGCCGCAGATGGGCACTAGCTGAGTTATCATCCATTTATCAGCTTGCTGCTTCGTCCTTTACCTTTGCAGCTCCAGTCTGCTCACATGTGGCCAGCAACGGAAGTCTGCGCGAGTTTGGTGGAAGCGGTAGAAGTGCCAGCTGGTGGAGTAGCGTTGCAGTTGCGCTGGTTCCGTGGTCTTGCAGTCATCATGGCAGCTTCCACTCATATCGTGCTGTCATCGGCCTGCAGGAGTCCAGATTTCCTGAAGAGGTCGACTCAGCCGGGTTCGTCAACGTTATCAGCCGATGCAAGCCTCGACTGGCAGTTCCCAGCTTTGCCAGGAGATGGTAGGGCATTTGCTAGTCCACGCGAGTGGGCGGCTGAGAAGTCATTGCGTGAGGAATCAGGAGACTGTGTCCTGCTTTGGGAATCCCCGCCAGCAAAGGATAGCGCAGGCAGTCAAAGGTCCAAAACATTTGAGAGTTCCCGTGACACACTGACAGAGTCTGACGCTCGCTCCAGTTCATGAAAATTAGCCACAGAGCAATGCTTTACGTGGCGTCTGCGAAGCCACCTGCTCATTCAATGGCTCCAGTTCAATGGTTGTTTGCCCGCCCCCCCTTGAAAAACCAGTTGCTTGTGAGTCTGGATTCTTAGGTCGACTGCTGTGTTCGGCCACTGGCTTCAGCGTCAACAGATGCTGCCGGCACACTGTCGGGATGGCTGCTTGCCGTCGATTGCCGTTGTGTCCTTCGCCAGAGATCCCCTCAGACCAAAAGCTCTTTCACACGACGCCGGTCAGGTCTGCAGAAGATGCTCCGCATGCCTCCTACATCCCATCGTGAAGTCCAGGATAAAACAATCCAGTTAAAGTGGTGCTTATCAGTCGTACCTTCCCTTTCCTTCTCAAGATGGCGACAAGAATGTTATAGCCGCAAAGTTAACCGAGTTGCCTGCTGAAAGGCTCGGCGACGTGAGGTGACCTAAGGTGCCAGGATTGCTGAAAGGACCAAGTGATATTTGTGGTTTCCGCTCTTTCGAGCCAAGTCGACCACCTCAGTCACTTAGCGGCTTCACCGACTTTGTCTTTCTTTGCAGCGACATCTTGCCAAACCGGGCCAAGTGACTCGATGCACAGTGAGGTTGCCTGGTTGCCACAAGTTGCTTTAAATTAAATTTTAAGGTAACAAACATGTTGCGAATTGTTGTGAATTGTTGTCGATGCTGTGCAGAAGCTTGGTCTTCATGTGATCTCACGTGGTTCACCTTCTTGAAGACTCGAGTTCCGTGATATGAAGAGCCCGACGCAGTAAAGGCACAGTTGGCGGTAAACAGTAGCACAAGCGTTCAACGTGAACTGGGCATGTCGGGTATCCTGGCTGACTGCGAGCTGGTCGAGCTGGTGGGCGGAATGTGATGCGGATTGAGCCTGCGTCCTGGTCTTCACATAAGCCAGGTTGCCAGTCACAGGACCCAAGCCTTCTCAGGTTTTGAACCATTTTTACGTGGCTGCTGCTGGCTCGCTGCATCTCTCACTTCGCAGGCTGGCAATGCCCTTGCATTTGGATGTGCAAGCAGAACCTCGTGCATTTCTTCTGTTATTCGACGTCGATGCGCAAAGTTGCCTCTACCATCGAGACTTTGCGGGGTAAGGCGGCTGATGTTTAAAGTTGCCTTCGCCCAGAGCTCGGATGGAGTTGGGGACCATGGGCATCCCTAGCAAGTGCAAAGTGTGCCACTTGGGGTTTGACTTGCAATTCTGGCCTTGCCCTTTCCACCTCCCCTGCCTTGCCGGCACAAGATCCCTATGACCCCTCAAGGCTGCTAGAGAACGGTTGGTTTGGAACATTTTGCGTGTGATTGTGGCTGAACTGACCAGGCGAACAGGGAGCTCACCTAAGTCAAAAACCATAAGACTCGCAGCAACATCGTTTGGTGCAGCTTCTGCCTCTTGTGCTCCTCGACACTTGAGACAAGTCACTTTTTGAACAGTTTTTTGGTCAGTCAGGACTGTTAGGACATGTTAGGACCTGAGGATGTGTATGAACACCCGTGACTCAAGCCATGTGCCCATGCACAAGTGCGGTGCAGCGTAGTGCAAGCTTTCTGCCTCTCAAAGCGCTTTTGTCCAGTGCAGAAGTGCCGGCGCTGAAGTACTGCACAGCTTTTGCGGACGACCTGTCATTGTCTGCGCCTACCATATGGTAACCGTCACTTCTCACAATGACAAGCTGTGACCAACATTGCATCCTCAGCATGGCCAGCTTCACGGCATCAACATCAAAGAATCCGCGATGACGTGCTCAAGCTAGTGCCAAGTCAAATGTCTTCTTCAAACCATGGGTTGACTCTTGAGAGACTCTTGTGGGTAAGGCGGCGTTGCCTGGCCCACCTCATGAGTGCCGCACTTCTCCACGGGTGCAGAACGTGAGAGCCCAGTGAAGAGTTTCAAAAGGCTCGACAATCTTGAAGCTGCCATTAAGCAAGAAGACATACAGTTGCTGGATGTTGCAGGGTTGGTGTGCAGGCTGCCTTGCGCTCCATGCTTCTCTTCTTGTCTTCACAACTGTACAGAACAATGTGCGCCCGTTTTTGGTTTTACGCTTCCGCTTAGCCAGCGGACTTCAGTTTGACCTTACGGGCTTGGCGACTCATGTCGCATGATTCGCATGATGTAGATGCTCCGTGATTTCGTGACAGCGCTGCCTTGCAATCAACTGTCGGTCAACAGAGATCAAGGGATGTCGTGATGTTGACCTCTTGCTGAAAGACTTTGAGCATCCTGCGGCTTGAAATTTCAACGCTCAATGTGCATGACTGGCTCTGCGAAACATCAAGGTGCTTGTACGGGCCTCTCTGACGTGTGGCCTTGCTTGCGCGGGTCAATGGCAATTGGACTCGTTGGACCCGCTTGTGAGCTGGAAAAGGTTGCTTCGTTGTTTGTAGAGTCTTAGTAAAGGTCAGGTCGGTTTTGTGTGCCGACAGCAAAGGCATCTCTTCGGTGTTGCACTAAGTCGCTCCAGGGCTTGTCAGTTTCAGCTCGCCCTCCAACATGTCTCATGCGACCGTCTAGCAGCAGCTGCAGACCACAAACCTTGTTTTGCTTCGGTGGGGTTTTCGTTCAGTCCTGTATCACAGATGCCAGATCCAGAGATTTGTTCGCATGGGGGCGGGGGATGAAAGGCAACCGAGAAGCGAGCGAGATCGGGTGGACGGCTGGTCGTCGTGGCAACAGGCACAGTAGGTGAGGAGAACGAGGACAGGAAGCTAGACCCGGTCGCCGGTCGGGGTGCGATCAAGGGCGATGGGGAGGTGAGCTGGTGCTACGTCGACGAGCAGTTCTGGTGACAAAGGGCAGCAGTGCTGAGTGAGAGCGGACGGATGGCCGGTCGATGGGCGGGTTGGGTGATGATGAGGTGGTGATGAAGGCAACGGGCGAGTGATGTGAACAGGGCATTGGGAGCGAGCGAAATTGTGGGTCGGTTGGCAGGGCCTGAGGATATGGGTGATGTCGGCCTACGGCAAAGTCGACGGATTGTTTCGGGGTGCTCCACGCTGCGGACTACTTTTCAAAACAAGACTATGGTCAGAGTTTTTTCTGCCGCTTGGGTTTTCGGGTTTCCGGCTCGACCTTGTTTTACAGCACTCTCGCAAGGACTTGCTGAGATGTCTACCAGCATGCAACGATTCATAGAGACCAGCATATCCTGGGTTCGCTTCGTTTGACCTCTCGCCAGAAGGGCTTCAGGAAGGACCAGAAAAGTCCTCCTACTGGCAGGGATTGTAAGGTCTTTGGCTACGCTATGGCATGCAAGGCAGCCAATCGACTGCACCAGTAGCAGTAGCGGCAGCAGAGAATGGCATCAACAACCTGGCTGGCGTGTTTCCGAGAAGATGTTAGCGCCGCCCGCCAGAATTTTTCCAGATGTTACCAGGTTGAGTGCTCAAGCAGCTTTCGTAGACAGTTTGCGAGCAGAGCCCTACGCCATGGTCGCGAAGGCCGAGAGGGTCAAGAAACAGGTTTTTTTTCTTTTTTCATCAAGTCTTGATCAAAACTTGCTGAAATCAATTGAATCAAACAACAAATGCAAAGCAGCTCAAGGGTTTCAATACACCTTCACCCGAGCATATCCGGCAGGAGCCACCCAACGGGCCCGTCCTGTTGGGACGATTGGGAACAAATGTGGGCGAGGTCGACATTGAGGCTGGGAATGTGCAGGATGAGAAGGTGTGCTTGCCGAAGCTCGAGAAGGAGGGCCCGGCGGCAGCGCTGACAACACCTTCGAAGGCGACAGAGTACTTCGAGCGGTCTGTTCTGGCCTTGGGCGCGATCTTGGCGCTTGGCCAGGGTGTCTCTGCTCCCGCAATTGCAATCTTTACGGGGGAGAGCATTGCTAGCATGACCGTCTCGGACATCGCGAAGGAGGAGCTGCTGGATGCAATGACGCCAACACTCACAAAGGCTGTTTGGCTCAGAATTTGTTGTGTCTTGCAGTTTTGCAGTTTGTGTGCCTTTGAATTCCCCTACTAGTACACACAGGTGTAGGCGGCGTAGGTGTGCGACTTCACATTGAGCATACCTGGCCATCCCTACACCTCTGAGTTGACAAGCCAAGCTCGGCCTGCAGTGGCGGGACTTCTGGTGCCCCCCCCCCCCTGCGCAAAACCCAAAGGCACATGCTGCCAGCGCGAAAATTCACATTCCTGATTGTTTGTTTGGAACCAGCGCGTACTGGGTTCGTCAGCTGTTGTGCCTTTTGTCGCATGGAGTACCTTTTTCGAAAGTGGCGCTCCGCTGGGGTGTTGTGCTTGTGCCCCCTGGAGTACCTGAACACGCCTCTCCAGTAGAGCTTCCAATGCTTCATTCGTTTCGCGAACGTGCCTTCGGCTAATGAGGGAAGATGGGACCCAAATGAGACCCAAATGACAGGGAGATGAGGTTGAGAATGATGCAGACACCAAGGTTGGGGTCCTAATGATCGTCCAATTCGTCTTTACCTTCGGTTGGCAAACTTGCCTGTCCTGGGCTGCCGCCAAGCAGGCGCGCCGCTGGCACCGTGGTTTCTTAGAGGCGCTTCTCTCCCAGGACATTTGCTGGTATGACGAGCACGAGGCAACAGGAGTGGCAACCAAGCTGGAAGCTGATGTTGCGAATGTCTATGTATTCATGTCAACAGCCCTCGGATACCTCATCGCAAGCTTGGGCCAAAGCGTGGCTGGCTTGTCGCTGGCCTTGTATTCTGGCTGGCAGCTCTCTTTGGTCATCTGTTCCACAATTCCGATCCTGGTGTGCGCAGGCCACTGCATGGGCAAGGAGATTGAGCAGAAAACGGCCGTGCAGGTAGCAGACTTTGCTCGAGCGTCCGCTGTGGCAGAAGAGTCGCTGATGGCGATACGCACCGTGGCAGCCTTCGGTGGTGAGTTCATGCAGTCCTCACGTTTTGAGAAGGAACTTTTGTCGGCAAAGATTGGCGGCATTCGCTCTGGGATGAGGGTTGGTGCCGCATGGGGTGGCCTCAATTTGTTTTACTCTTGCCTGTACGCTCTGGCACTGTGGTTTGGGGGACACATCCTCATGTCCGATGAAAATGCACATTTCGGGCCACATCATGTCATCACAGTCATGATTTCCATGATGGTGAGCGGTTCCGGCCTTAGCGCTTTCAGCGGCTATGCTCCCGTGATGGCAAGGGCAGTCGTCTCCTTCAAGGGCATGAAGGCGGGCTCCGGAAGAGCGGGCTCCGGAAGCGCGGGCTCCGGGGCTCGCGGCTCCGGGGTTCATTCGGATTTTGTAGGGTTTTCCTGCGAGCGGGGCTTCCGAGCCGGAAGTTTTTGGAAGTTTTGAGACACTGTGTGGGGTTTTGTTCCATGTTTTTCCCGAAGGAGATGATGACCTCCCAAACCCGGGCCATTGAGGAGCCCCTCTACACGCAATCGGTGCTGCCAGAGGTCCTCCACCAGGTCAAGAGCATCGAGTTCCGAAATGTGAGCTTCAGGTACCCAAGCAGGCCAGACAAGTGGGTTCTGAACAATTTCAGCTTTCGTGTGGAAAGGGGACAGAAGATTGCACTTGCTGGTGAGAGTGGCTGTGGCAAGAGTACTACCATCCAACTCCTGGAGCGGTTCTACGACCCATGCGCTGGAGAGGTGCTGGTGAACGGAGTTTGCCTCAGCCAAGTCCCACCCAAGGCCTGGCGGAAACTGATCGGGTATGTGGGGCAGGAGCCTGTTCTCTTCGCAAGTACCGCCATGAACAATCTAAAGGCCGGAGATGACTCCGTCACCGACGAAATGGCATTTTCAGCCGCCAAAGCTGCCCAGATCTACGACACCTTGTGTCGGCTGCCAGATGGCTTTGACACTTTTGTCGGGCTGGGAGGGGGGCTGCTGTCAGGAGGGCAGCGACAACGCTTGGCCATTGCACGTGCCCTGGCAAAAAACCCTCAGGTCTTGGTCCTGGACGAGGCAACTTCGGCACTGGACAGCGAGTCCGAACGCATGGTCCAAAGCACTCTGGATGCACTCCAAAATGTCATGGGACGTCACTGCACCACCATCTCCATTGCCCACAGGCTTTCAACTATCAAATCGTCCGACTTGATCTATGTGCTGCAAGGGGGATGCTGTTGCGAGCAAGGCAACCATGAGCAGCTCATGCTGGAGAAGGGTGTCTACTATAGCATGGCAAAGCTGCAGCAGGCACAGACCGAGGCCGAAGGGGAGGATGACCAGCCCTATCCAACTGATCCAACTGCAAATCGGGTGGTATCTCCTGCTAGCACTCTTGAGCTGGACGTCACACAGAATGAGGACGACACTGGCTCCGCTCCCTGGGTCTGGTGCCGCCTGGTTAGTATGATGAGGAGAAGCTACTGGTGGATCTGGCCCGTAGCAGTCGTTGCATTTGTCATCCTGATCGGGGAAGCTGCCGCGATGCCGCTCGAAGCTTTGTTTTTCAATACGGCCATCATGTCTCTGTTCGATGGTGCCGACGACCTCGAGGCCATGCATCCCAAGCTCAACCAGGCCGTCTTGGGCCTGGTGCTGGTCGGCTTGGGAAACGGCATGTTCACGATGTTGCAAACCTCACTGTTCACTTATGTGCAGGAGTGCTTGTGCATGATTTTGCGCAAGGCAGCGTTTAGCAGCATTCTCCGCATGAACATAGCCTTCTTCGATGCGCCAGAGAACCAGACGGCGAGCATCCTTGTGTCGTTGGAGCGGCACATGAACCGTGTGGCGCAAATGTTGGGTATCCAGCTTGGAAACTCCATGGGCGCCATCTTCACGTGTTGTCTTGCCATCGGCCTCAGCTTCTTGGGATCCTGGATTTTGGCCTCGGCCGCTTTGCTCTTTTTGCCTTTGTGTGGCTTTCTCGCCTTCTTTGTTGCAGTGCTGGCCACCCGGAACGAGCCCGAGGCCGAGGCGGCCTACGCCGCTGTTGGCCATGCCACATCCGAGGCTGCCACCAACATCCGTACGCTGAGAGCACTCGGGGCAGAAGAAAGAAGCCTGGAAATCATCGACACATCCTTGCACACTCTCACTCAGCTCAATGCTGCCAAATCCTGGAAGCTGGGCCTCTCCCTGGGCTTGAACATAAGCCTGTTTCCGGCCATATTTCTGGCAGGCTTCTGGATGAGTGCAGTTTGTATTCAGTACTGGGACTTCAACCCGAGGCAAGTCCTCCTAACCCTCTTCTGCGTGGTGTTCGGGGTCATGTCTGTCAGCTCCATCGTGCAGTACATCCCTGACTCTGCCTCGGGGTATCATGCCGCAGTTGAGGCCGGAATGGCCGGACAAAACTTCAGGCACAGCGCAGGTAGGAGGCAAACTGAGACAGCTAAGACTTGCTAAGACTTCCGTAGCATTGGCATCCTTGCCTGCAGAGGTCTTCCGCTTAGTCGACCTGGTTTCCAAGATCGACCCCACACAGCCGGCCGGGCAAATCGAGAGCATTGGAGATGGGTCCATTGAGTTCCAGAATGTGCAGTTCTGGTATCCCCACCGTCCAGAGGTCCGTGTGCTCAAGAAGTTAAGCTTCACTATCCAAAGGGGTGAGTCTGTTGCCCTAGTCGGCTTCTCCGGTGGTGGCAAGTCCACGGTGATCCAGCTCTTGCAGCGCTTCTACGACCCTCAGAGTGGATCGATCCGTATCGGTGGCACGGAGCTGAGCGACCTCAATGTGGCCTGGTGGCGTCGTCAACTGGGCGTCGTTGGCCAGGAGCCCGTTCTCTTCGACATGTCACTCGAAGAAAATGTAAGGTACGGCTGCCCTGAAGCGACTGACTACCAGGTGCGCGAAGCAGCGAGGGCGGCCAACATGGACTACGTCTTTTCGGACATTGACGAGAGCAGGGGCTACATCCTCTCGGGTGTGAACACTGGTGCTGTGAAGTGGACGGATCGAGTTGGCTTCCGTGGAGAGAAGCTTTCGGGCGGACAGAAGCAGCGATGCGCAATCGCCCGGGCGCTGCTCCGCCAACCTCCAATCATGCTGCTGGATGAAGCAACTTCTGCTCTGGATTCCGTGTCAGAGCGCATGGTGCAACAGGCCATGCAGCAGGCGAGGGTGGGTAAAACCACAATCACTGTGGCCCATCGTTTGTCCACAATCCAAAGCTCGGATAAGATCTTGGTGCTTTCGAATGGTAGACTAGTCGAGTCCGGCACCTACGATGAGCTCATCAGCTTGCGGGGTAACTTTGCTCTGCTTGCCCGTAGCCTGTAACGCTGTGTTAACACTGTAATTAGGTCATTGGCTTGCAAAAGCTTGCAAAAGCTTGCAAAGCTATGCCGGCACATTAATGCAGGCATATCCATGCATGAGTATAGGTTAATTCGCACGCCTCAACAGCCGTGCCTACTTCAGTAGTCTTAAATACCATTATCGTTATTTCTCGCCCTTTTGGAGTGGCCAACGCTTAGAGGCTCCCATGGGTGCAGGTGCTGGATGGGTCAAACGTTTCGTCCTTTGTGTTTCTTGCAAGAGCGAAGCGAAGATGAAGTGAGTAAAGGGATGAGCGAGAGGTGTCGCAGGAGGGGTGGCCGAAAGATCCCAAGTGCGTGTGAAACATAATCAAAGATCGAGCAGCAACCTAACTTTCATATTCTGGTGTCACGTTGAGCTTCATTCACTTCGTTGCGTTACAAATCCTCGCAAAAGCATCTCCTGTAAAAGTAGGATGCGGAGGGAGCCAGCCTGGGCGGGAAGGGGCGGGGCAAGTTCCATTGTGTCTATCCCGTCAAACCTTAGGATCCTGCACATCGGTTGCCGCATCTAGCCTTTCTAGATTCTAGACACTCCTTGAACCCCAGAAGAAAGACTTTGCACTCTTTTTACTCGTTTGTCCAGCTACACTGCAAGCTTCCTTCCCCCCCCCCCCCCCCCCCCCCGAAACCCTAAACCCGCCTAAACGCAGTGGCCACAAACCTTGATGAAAGGAGCCGGGAACACACCATCCTAAGTGGAGACACCAAACGGCTTTTCTCACCACCCCAAGGACTGACCAACTAGAGCAACCCACACAAAATTTCTGCGGGCCATGGGGGAAGCCGGCCGATAGGAGAAGTTCCCATCCTTCACCCGGTGCCACCCGGGTGCAACGTAACTTTCTTTCATCTCGAAATTTTGGGCACTTTAGGGTGGGCAAAATAGATGCATGGGAGCCGTACCCGAAACCATTGTGATCGTAGAGTCCACCGTTCGTGCGGTGCATGCTGCAGTCTTGCAAGTTGTTCCCCCTAGTCCGTGGAGGGGCCGGTGCGCAGAGTCTCCCAGTACAGATGCCCGAGAAGCGAAATTTTAATAATTAAGCCAGAAGGAGCGAAGGAAAGGCAAAGATGGACCGACACGAAAATTGTCCAGAGAATTCCAAGTTGCTTTGCTAGAATTAATTTCACGAAGGACCTCTGAGCTCAGTGAATATTACGGTTGCTTTCAGGGTCCAACCATGGGCCGTGAAAAAGGAAGCTAAAGCTTAACATTGAAGACTGTTGAGCCCATTATTCATATGTTGCTACCATATATTCTCTCAGATTACTACCACCAGAGCGAAGCGAATGACAAATCCGCGAAAATCCACAGAAAACAAGAGAACACGATCATAATTCCTAACCCCCCGTGGACCTCGTAAACTTTAGGGAATTTTGACCGCATAATTCCTTCAATCTTAACCTTTTCGCTATTCTTACTATTTATGTCTGCGGGCCTGTTGTTTATTATGTAGTCTTCTGGCCCGCAGCAATATTGTGATTGTAGTTGTTCTTATTACTGTTTGTCGCGCTTGTTCATTCTTCGCTGGAGTCCTTTGGTACAGTACTTGTAGCTAAGCGCAGCACAAGGGCGATGCCTTGCCGTTGTCATGTCGCAAAAAGGCCTCGTAAGGACATCGGGACTCTGGTACCGAGCGTGCCTGCACAACTAGCAGGCCATGCAGGCCACATTCCACACATTTCCACACATAGGATGACGAGAGATGTACAAACCCTAACACCCACAGGGGCACCGAAACATCCACCATACTGTGCGGGCAGCCGGAGTTTGTCCGGCCCTAGAAGAATGAGCAAATGGCAGAAAAAAGAAGATGCAACAAGAAAGAAAACATCAGAAAGAATGAATACGAAAAACATTAGCCACAACAGATTCGGCCCTTGGGCGCCTCGTTTGCAATTGACCCATGAACGTCAAACCAAAAAATTGACCCGTTCCATGTCTAGTGCGTGGGGGGGTGCCCCTAAACAAGAAGAAACCAAAGAGGTCGGGGAGACGGGTCGGGATTTCGCGAGATGCACAAATGGGGTTGGCTGACCAATAGCGACGAGTACGCTTCCCAAAAGATTAGGCACTCTTCATGGTTTTAATCTGCACCCTCGGGGCTTCGGATTCCACTGTCATGTCGGGATCCGACACACCATTGGCCACCCAACGATTCCCACAAAGATGGGAGCCATCGGAACGAAGTTCCGAGCACACCGACATGCAAAGGGAAGGACGTGGGAGTAGGATTTACCGTTTGCTGAATCTCAACTTGCTAGGCTGCTTTGCTGCTAGACTTTCGTACTGGTACATATATTCAGACACCGACCTTCCCCAGTTGTCGGCCTGCTCAGCATTTTTAAGCATTGTGATTGATTGTTGCTTCGTCACGCAGCAGTGGGGTCACTTCCAAGGGGTAAAGCGTTTTGGAAGGGAACTCAATAAAGCAATCTTAGCAGTGGCATATGAGTCTAGGGGCACTCGATGAGATGGGCTGCCTAGAGCATGTAGAGATGAGAAATTCGCACAACAAAGCCGGTTGCCCATTTTCAGCGTTGTCCATCAAGTTATATCAAGTTTCCCACGGCTTTGCAAAGAAGTGATGCCCTGCACGATGAGAAGATCTCGTTCAAAAGGCGTTTGAAGACTGGAGGTTGCACAAGCATGCCAGCACGACGAAATGTCAAAGAATAGCATTGCAAGTAGTGACATGGCGGTAGGCGACCCGTACGATCCGCTGGATCAGTGGCCCGTCCACTGTCGATTGGGCTGCTGCCACTCACACGCACTGGCAGCTGCCGAGCATGCAAGAGAAGAGATGCAGGCCACTGCAGTCGAATTTCAACCTGCAGCAAGCGTGGTCTCACTCTGGACAGCGAAGACTCCCACGCAGTGGCGTGCACAATCTGGTACTTTCCGTGGTAGGAACTCTGCTTGTTACAACTTGTTGCTGTGAGGCTGTGAGAACCAATTCTGGTAGTTCTATTTACAGACATTTCCCTTTCAAAGAAGTTGAACAATATAAGGCCTCCACATATCCGTTGTAGGAGGTGCATTTAGATCGTTCTGTATTGTCCTAAAGAGTCCCTGGTCAGAGGCAGTGTCCGTGATGTCGATGATTCGTGGTTTTGTCATGTCTTAACGCAGTCGCAATCTTTATTAGGCGCGATGCACACATGCCGTGGCCATGGAAGCTGCTCAGAATATCGTGCTAGACATGATCAATTGGCGTGCGTCAGCTGTATGACTCGTTATTCTGAGTATTCACCGCGCTGAACTAGGTTCTAGCGTGAATGAAGGTGGTCTGGTTACCCTTGCCTCCCGCAAGGGTTGCCGAGCACCGCTGCAATGGTGCAAGCTGATTTTGCTGGTCACTTAACGAAACATCAATCATTGTCAGATGTTCTCGTGGTCTCTGCATGACGCGTCATTTTTTGGTCATTTCTCATGGATTTTGCATGACTTTCTGATTTCTCCCTTCATTTCCGGTTAGCTGAAGCCACGATGGGCCAGGGAGAAGACTCTTCACGTTACCAGCCTTTCCGCCCAAAGCAACGTTCGCTCGTCAGACCTGGATGTGTGGCAAGCGGTGTGATGTTCACCCACAGCAGGCTCAGTATGACGAGTCTAGCCGGACTGGCCATAAGATAGTGTGTCTCTTTGGTTTGGCTCGTTTTGAGTAGTGCAATCTTAGCGGGGCATGTCTTCACCCTATCCAGTCGATCACCCTAAGCCCAAAACGGCTTGTTTTGCGCATTGCAGTCAAAGTCATTGTCGTAGTCATTGTCAAAGTCTGTAGGGCGGGGGGGGGGGGGGGGGGGGGGGGGGAGGATCTCATCCACCTTTCTAGACCTGTTTTCCTACTGCCCCTTCCCACTCCCCTGCCATCTACAGACTGGGCGTCTTTTTCCGGCAAGAAAGGCTCTGAGCTTCCATGTTCCAAGTCCAGGCGATCGATATTCTTGCCCAACCAAGCACCTGAAGGTTGATGATTGAGGTCATTGCCAAATTTGCCAAGCCAGGCATCACGTGTGAGATTCAAATTCTGGTGGACCAAGCATTTTGCCCCCAAGCTGTGCAACATCTTCGTCAATGAGGCTACCTTACTTGTCTTCCCACGTTGGTGCCTGTTTGGGCGTTTTCGAGCCAAACAATTACTGGCGAAAGCTTCGACGTCACAGTTCGAGCAAGCGATTTGTTCTTCGATCACCTGGACATACAAGGTTTCTGTGCGCAATCTTACGTGTGCTTCCAATGCATGCTTGCATTGGAAGCACATCAGTGATCCCTTCTCCTTTCACAGAGCGCTTTTGCCACTACGTGGCACACCGCACACCTTAGCTAGCCCGCAAGATCTGCAAGCCGGCCACCTTCGATCGGCAGGCATGAGGCGCTGGTACGTGCCTCTGAAACCTTCGTCACACTACGATCCTTGGGGCTTGCGCTCCTAAGTTTAAGTGTTATGGCTGAAGTTTCTGAAGTTTCATTCGCTGTGCAGCCTGCATCAATCTGCATCAATCTGCATCAATTTGCATCAATTTGCATCAATTTGCATCATCTTGCGCCATGTTGGTACTAGTCAAGCACTCCCGCGAGAATCCCCAGATCACACCATGCGGAGTCCTCCGATGCACTCTGGTCCCCGATTTTGTTTTTGCAAACGCCTCTCTGACTTCACAACATCGTCACCACAGCTTGCAAGCGTTGCGTTGGAGAGTTGGGATCGTCCGCAGCCATGCCATGTAATGTAATTATCTTGTTTGCATGGGTCATGAGAGCAGACGTCGAAGCCATCCATGTCCACAACTATGCAAAACACATCACCAGCATGCTGCTCAAGACAGAATCAGAACTCTCAGTAATTAGTCGCAAGCTCCATGTGCAATCCTGCCAGAGACGCTTTCGTTCTCCGTGTCGAGGCTTATTCGGAGCAATTAGCTGCACGCTTCTGTTGTTGAAAAGCACTAGCATGCGGCACCTGGCAGCAGCAGCCGGTCAGGTTGGAGATGTCCGGCGCCGGACGTCCATTTGATATCGATGACACGACAAAAAGCACACAGCAGGGAGAGGCCCGGACGGTCTACGTCTAGGTAGTCATTGCTACTCCTTCCTTCGCGTTGTACCAGGCAGCAGCTTTATTGGCAGCGCCGCCCACTGAAGAAACAGAGGAGGTGGCTGCGGAAGGTGTCGGCGAAAGCCCACCCCAAAGCGGCGCAACTCCAGATCCAAAGCTTGCCAATGCAGTCACGCTGGGTCCCTAGAGTTCTTTTGCAGTTTGGTGGATGACGCGTGTGCAAGCGTCTCGCATTGCCTCACTGTGATGCGTGTAGAGCCTTGTGAGTGTGTTTGTGTGAGCATTGTCGACATGTCGGGGATCTTGCGGAACTCGGACAAGTGATGACAAGCACTTAGGGCGCTCGCAAATATTGCATGCCTTTAACCATCATTGCTGACTTCATAGTCCAGGATAACAGCCAGATGCAAGGCCACCGGCCACTGTCGCCATCGAAGCCGCTGCGCCAGCTTTAGAGCCCGAACTGCCAGAGGACTTCCGGTAGTTTAGCTCACAGCTCCTTCTAGCTCCATGATTTTCCATGGTAGCTCTTTGACCTCTTGGACTCTCCTGCCTCCAGGAAGTGTTGGCTTCTCTGCAGGGCTCGCAGCTGTACGATGATGTGGCCCGACAAGCTTGCCAAATTGGTTTTGATGTTTTTGCGCTTGTGTAGGCTTCCGCACGCTGCAGGTCCTAAGGCAATTGGGAGATCAGCCCGAACAAGCCGAGAGCAATGATCAGACAACTGCTTCTGCGGCCGCGGATGTTTTAAAACAAGCTCCACGTTCGGAAGCTGTCCCTGCCCCACCCAGAAGTCGGCCAAAGACGTCCGGAGCCAAGTCGTTTCAGTCCATGATACCTCCGCACGGTATGGAGAGTATGGAGAATAAGGCCCAAAGAGTCATCGGAAAAGATTCCGTTTCCAGAAGGCTTCTTGGAGACACAGGCCAATTTCCTGAGCTCCGACTTTGCTCATTACTCATGGTCGTTGTCTCATCTTTCCCCAGCAACGTGCGCTGGGAGACCACCTACGTGAAGCCGGTGAGCACCAGAAAGACTTTCATGCAGAATCTGAACAGCCTTTTTAGGCTGGGGAGGTCTTGTACCAATTTGGGGGCCAATCCCGGGGTACCCTCAGACCATGGTGTGCTGGGAGTCGCAACTTCCACTCAGCTATCCGAAACTGGCGACCTGCGCTGGAGGTTTCTAGGTTAAAAGGCAACCTACAACTGCCCCACACCCGCGGAGATGCAGGTTTTAGTGTACAGTGGTTTCATTGAAAATTGGTACTTGCTTGATGAGCTTTGCTAGATCTTTTGCAGGTATGAACCATACAATGAGTACGAAAGGAAGGTCAGGATTGGCGAGTTCCAGTCAGGCAAGCTGGAGCCTCAACTTCAACAGCACGAACAGAGCATCAACAGAGCACTAGCAGGCACTAACGCCAGAGTTCCTCATGCCATCCCACCAGTGCCAAGGTTGGCGCAGCGCTTCGACTTACTCGGCGGGAGTGTCAAGGCAAATGCAAGCTGCAAGTTGCTGACCCTCTACTGACTTTCTTAAAAGCTTCGCAAGAATGCAAGAGCTGTGTCTATCCATGCCACTCAGCGAAGCGCTCACGCCAGCATCCGGCATGCTCGGAGCTGCCTCGGACGAACCTCGGTGCCCTTGTGACCATTCTGCCCGCAGCCACAGCTTTGCCATGCTTTGCCTTTCGTTCGCGGTGCACTGTGCCGATTCCGAGCAAGTCGGAGTTCGAAATCTTTTGAGAGCCCTCGTCTGCTCTCTGCTCTCCAGGTTTGCAGGTATCATCCTCACCCTCTTAATCAGAGGCTTCATTTCTGCTGCCAGCAATGAGACCGAGGCTGGCTCAGAGTTGCTAAGAGCCCGTAGTGTGACATGTCACATGTTGACGCTGTCCAGACCATCAACTTGGACTCGGTCGTCATCAACCTCGACTGCGTTAACGAGGACATTGAAATTCCATCATTGCACGTTGCCTTCGTGAGCCGGGAGCCTTCTATCTGGAAAACTCCTGGAGCTCCGATGCGGAATGTTTGTCGCGCAAGCTACTGCGCAGGCTAATGCGCAAGCTAGTGTAGCGGGGGCGAAAGTGGGCAAGTAGTCTTGATCGATACGCCCGCATGCGCCCGCCACCGCGCATGCAGGGTTGCTTCTACACTCCTTGTTCCGTTTTCGCAGACGCTAGCTTGCACGCATGCACGTTGGCTTAAGGTACATGTGTGCACGCTCGCTTGCCTTTGCTGGCGGAAAGGTCATGCGGAGTGCGGAGTGATGCGTTGTACAAATATTGTACAGTTCAAGCTTAATTACTGTGATGACATTTACCGGGGGGGCATGGGGGGGGCGAGATGGGTCGAGCTGGGACGAAGTGCTCTGTATTGGCCTCGGCCTGAAGTTGGGCGACTTTGCGAAATGTCAAACTGATTTCAACTGCGGCAACATGTGAACATGTCGCCCTGATGCGGAAGGATCTCAGTTCCATGGATTTGTCTTCTTGCCGCTACACAGTGGAGGATCGTGCTGGGCAATGAATAATGAATCTCTGACCGATTTACATACTGACATCCTGCAACCGCAGTCTCTCTGTCCCCAACGAGCGTAGCTTGGAAACACATCATGGCATGAAGGATTGCAGCTTGACAGGCAGAGGAGCAGGACCTCGGTCAACCGTGGTACTGGGTTTCCCAGATGATTGGTGAGGCGACAATTTTTTCCACACGGTCTACGATGCCGTTGCAGCTGCGTAGCTGCCATGCTGACAGTGGCTGACATCAGGCAGCATCTCCTTCTCTTGACGTTCCTGTGCTGGAGGTTTGTCGATCAGCCTCAGAGACGCGAGAGAGACCTGTTGTGTTCACCAGCTCCGTTTGAACATCTGTGAGTGTTTTGACTGCTTTGCAGGTACGCTTCATGAGTGTCGTGCAGTTTTATGAACGAAACAGAGAGACCAGCCTGGACAAGGAGCTGCTCTTGTGGGAGTTTGGCGCATACCCTCTTTGTTGCGCATATTGCATAGTGCAGCCAAATGCTGCATGTCGAGCCAATACTTTCCTTCTCCTTGCAGGTAGTGGTCACCGACTTGCTGGGGCTGTCTGAGTCCTCTGTTTCCAGCAACCAGGCCTTTGCTGCAAGCCCTGTAGACTGAACTGGTGACAGTACGCGACAGTGCTGTGGCGAGACACGAGGAGACGCCTACGACCCTGTCGGCTGTGGACAGCGTGCAAGCTCCATTGGGCAGGAGAGCGGATCTGTCAGACACCCTGATCTCACATCTCCCATCTCTCCAAACCCTCGTTAGTGCAAATATGTTGCGGACTTTGCAGTTGCTAAAGTGGATGTAGAAGGATCCTGTGGTGTTGCTGGCTCTGAAGCGCGCGCGCAGCAAAGCGGAACGGCGTGCTAGTCCTTGTCTTGTCGGGGTGAAACTGTTTAAAACGGGGCGAGCAAGCGCACTGGGGCCGCTTACCCGCCGCCCAGCAGTGAAATCCTGTAAGAGAGTCGAGCACGTTGCAACGCAAAGAGACATCACAGCCAAGAACGACTCCACCCAACCGGAAGCCAACCCAAGCAAAGACCTATCCAAGCCTCCCTGCAACAGGCTGAGATGAAATGGCCAGCTACAGGATATAAGGTCCTCTGTGTGTGTAGCATGACAATCTCAAGCCAAGTGATGCAGTAGCCCTCAGTTGACAAAGAGTCCTGTACAAACAGGAATCACAAAGCTCGTGCAGAAAGTCAGCCGGAAACCACTTCGCACCATCCTACTAACAAAGCATCCTCAAGTGCAAGCGGACGTGCGACCGCGCTGCTCTGGAGTGAGTCCATCTCGAGAGGATCTTCTTCAACAGTATTCGAATCAAAGACCTTTATATGCTTGGTCTTGATCGGCAATGCCAAAGAAGATGGAGCGCAGTGCTCGTCCAATATCTCGCATGCCCAGTCGTCCATGGCGAGCTGATAGTCACGCACGAAGGCTGTAGCCCTGTCATGGTTAACAAACGTGGCCAGGGCGTGCCAGCCAGTCTTCATAGCAAGACTCAGTTGACCGCCAGATCAACAACCAGCGAACCAGTTTCCAGTTTCTAGTGAGCGAAGTGAAGGATCTCCAACCATGATTTCAATTTCAAGGTGCCTCGAGGCTCGGTTGTTGGCGGCTCTACCAGCTGGCAAGACTCGGGCCCAGAGCTTGGAAATGGTATAAACTCTACCTCTGCACGATGTGTGAGTCATGTGAGCGTCCGTCAAAGATAAACGTGCAGGCGGCAGGAAATTTTTTTGGTGAAGAATTTGACGAGAGTCAATATCTTTTTGCCAATTTAGCAATGTCTGTTCAACCGGAAGCAAAATGTAGCGCAAGACTGGCGAAAGCTCTTCGCAAGTCTCACGTATCCTTGGAAGGACCCAGCCCTCCCTGGACCTTACAATGTTGAACCCAAACCGATGCTCGTCTACCTCAAACCACAGCCACACTTGTAATCTGAAGCTAACCCCCACTCCCTCGAATCTACACTGAGTACTCACATCGTAGACACAGAACAAAGTCCGGGAATGCGGATTCAGGGTACAGGGTTCAGATGCGCATGCGACTAAGCACACTAAAGCTCGGCGAAAGGGAATCTTTTATCCCGAAGGGTACAAAGCATGTTAGATCAACTGCCATGTAGTCATGCTATTGTGACGTACCTGTGCCCTGCAGTTTCCACGAGAGCAGTGCGGTGCTCAAGTCAAACGTGCTCTCCAAAACGATCAAGACATTCAATGACATGCAGGCAGCTGTGAAATCTGTGAAAGAGTTGATTCAAACACCATTAAAGTGACAGTTGGAAGTGCCAGGGCGCCACAGCTAGCCATCTCTTCGATGACACCATGATGTATTGGCGCCCACAGATTGTCTATAATTCTCTGTGAACGGGGTTTCGGTTGAAAGCATGAACCATCCGCTTTGCAATGTGATGGTAGCTGCCCTGCAGGTACCTGAAGCGCAACGTGTTCCAGAGCTTGAGCGACTTTTTTGAGCACAAGGCGCATTTACATCTATATACATAGCATCGGCATACTCAGCTGACTGAATCCCCAATGCATGCAACCAATCAGCGCAAAGTTTGGCTGTCGCTGGCACGTTCACTTGCACGTGTGCCCACATGCTGAGCCTCAACGTGTTACAGTAACTTGGAGCTGCCAAGCAATGCCAAGCAACACCCGAAGAGTCTTTGAGTCAGGTTGCCTTGTACATGCGGTTCGATAGGCGCGATCCTAGACTTCCTTGCATTGATTAGATTTGAGCTGATATGTAGCTGCACTTTGGTACTTGAACGCTCCTTCCTGCGCTGCCAGGGATCAGCTGCGGCAGTTGAAGAGCTGCCAGCTGCAGGCTAGGCACTGGCTAGTCACTGAACCAGACTGAAATACATTGCCGGTTTGCAAAGCTGTGTTGTCCAGTGAACCTGCGCAAGGTTGGCCTTATCAACGAAGCAGCGTTCAACCTGGTGAAGGAGTCTGGCTGTAGTCGCAGTTTAAGGAAAATTTGGTATTAGGTTTTCTGGAGGTTTGGTATATGTTGCATGCGTGCTTTGTATGTATACGAGTGTGCTCATGACCTGTCCCTGCGTAGCTGGTTGGCGGGAAACATGCAGAGTCCGGGCTCATGCTGGCTACAGCCACTCATTTCACGGTACTTTTACTGGCCTTGCGTCCAAAGAACAACAATCCGGGCTGGGCCAGCCCATGAGAAGGTCTGAGTTCCAACGGAGATTTTAACATGGAAGCATACGTAATGGACTAGTTTGGTTGAGAAAGAAGCACGTGTATGCTTGGAAGGATGCGGTCAAAGAAGATCGACGGCTGTTTGCGTCGTTTCCGTTCATGAAGTCGTGTCCTTAGCTGACTTGTTTGCCAGCATCGAGCAGCGACATGCTTAGGAACGTTTCAATTTCACCGATTGTGCCAAGGTCCAATCCATTCTGCTGGCAGCCAGACAACTGGAATGCTATTACGCACAGGCTTGGTGCATACTCATCCGTAAAGATTGTTGGAGCCGTTGCCACGTTGCGCAGGTTTTCCCCACAAAGCGATGCGAGTGTGACCGCGAATCTTGTGACGATGCAGGATTGGCCTCTGCCGCGAACATTCGTAAATGGTGTAGGTCTACACGCTGCATTGCAACGCCTTGGATCTTGAAGAGTCATGACCAGATTGTTTTGCAACATCTACTTTGAACTGTTCCGTGCATCGGCTTTCGCCTCGATTGTCAAAAAATGGCGTGAGGCTACCATGCGTTTAGACGAGCTGCTCAACTTGATATTTGACACGGAGTGGACAGTTCCACAGGCCAAGAGCATGTACTCCAAGAACAACATAGCATGTGGGCCCTTGCGCGTGGCATCATTGAGAGGAACCTTTTGCGACCGTCGTCAACCTTAAGCTCAGGCACTTTGAAGTGTGAGGTGGTGCCAGTACCAGTATCAGATGTCAAAAACCTTCACGTGCATCAGGACGAAGCTCGATGACGAGTGCGATGCCCACGAGGAGTGGATGTCGGTGTGCTTGGCTTAGGCATCAAAGCAGCCGCAGCTGCTGGCCCGGAGCCGCCGTCTAAGGTTTGGATAAGTTTGGTCCATGTCTGCTGCGTTTGTCGGTGCCTTGCGAGCAGACTGCAGCGTAACGTCCATCTTTGCCCAAGTTTTGCCCCAAACCACCAGAAAGCAACGCAAGATTTCGTAAAAGTGCGCTATGGCTGCTCGATCGTTTACGGCTTGGAGACAACGATTCCAGGTGTGCCAAATTGTTTCCAATTTGTCCAAGTTTGCTCAAGGAGATTGGTTAATTGGTTCGCCTTTGCGGCGTATTCCTTCTCTGCAATGTAGCCCTGGTAAGTTTGCTGTCAACTGCCCTGCCTCCGTTCGCACTTGCAAGCCAGAGAAACAGACGGGACAGCGGTTGGAGCCCCAACGCCCTCGCAAAGACTGAGGATGACTGAGGGTCCCCGGATAGAAGACGTTTGCATAATGCCATGATGCTTTGCTCGGAAAAACATAAGCTAGCTCAGCAAGGGCTGTGATAGGACAAGGGAGGATACAGGAGGCGAGTATCCTTTCTACGGCCCTGAACAAACATCAGCGAGAAGGAGCAGAGGAAGAGTCACAGCGCTTTACAAGAGGGAGTGTCAAAGCACAAGGAGCATGCCTGTATATTTCTCGAGGGATACCCGGCGAGTCGCGTCAAAAACATGAATTGATTACTTAGAGTTGTCCGCAAACGTGTGCAGAGGAATTGTCGTTCCACATGCTAGTGTCACTATCCGTATGTTGCAAAAGAGGGTTCAGCATGGATTACATCTACTATTTTGAGGCAGGGCACCTCGACAAATAGACCCGTCCTTGAAAATTCCCAACTCTGAAAGGATCTCCGAGCAACCTGCTCTGCCTGCAGCCAAACACCTTGCCGCAATGGCGGGCGGCTTCCTCAGAATCGAGCATCTCACTCACCAGTTCAAGCCCACAATAGTCACAAACGCTAAATCATCGTGGCAACGATCCTCGAGCTTTACTCAACACAGTCATAACGGTGCTCAGAAAAGTCCTTACAAAAAGACTTCACGATCGACGTGACCATAGTTTTTGCTGTGGTATGTTGCGGCACTCTGGAACTGTATCACTGAGGAATTGCACAGACATGCCTGGCTTCACATACCAGTGCAGTTGTGCTGACGGCTTTTTCGGAGAGGACGCGGAAAGCCAGCTTACCTGATGGTCGGAACACTTGCCATTGCGCGCAGGACTGCTCCGAAACAGATCCTTTTAGCTCGCCGCGACGGTTGGAAGCTTCTGATGACTTTGCGTGCAATGCAACTCAGGCGCCGGCATTGCGCTTCATTGCATTCAGGACTTTTTTGTGACTTTCTGATTGACAGGCCGAGCCTGAGTATCCAGAAGGAAAGTTCTGGTGCAAATGCCGAAATGGAACCGAAGTGGCGATCAGGCCGGGGCATGAAGATGGGCTGGAAGCGCCGTAGGCCAGCCTAGTTGCAGGCCGAGCTTAATTTCCGTCATCAAAAGTTGGGGCATCTTCTTCAACTATGTTCGGACCTTCGAAGTGCAGACATTGTGCAGCTCGTTTGCGGTGTACATTGCTCCCAAGACTCCCAAGGTGCCGAACTTCAACAACAGCTACTCAGAAATCACATGCGCTGATGCGTCGATGACGTCATCCTGTCACGATTGCAATGGAATGCCATAGCCAGGTTCTGCGTGTTGTTGCGCTGCTAGAGATGCTTGTGGAATCTTGTGGTGCTTCGCTGCGTCGAGTCTAGCCGGGTCTAGTCAGCATGGAGAGGCCACTTTGTACGACTGTTAAGTCGCTGGAGCCGTTTCACTGTGCCATTGCAGACAATCAATTGCTTCAACACGCAAACCCTGTGGTGACAGTGTCAAGACACCTTCCAGCCAAAATGCCTTCACTACCAGTTTGAGGCGAGGGATCTGCGTACGCACGTGTGTCTGGAACATTCGAGCGCGTTCCTCTGCAATGAATACATTGAGAACCTCTCTGCTAACATGTCCTTGGAGGACGGCGACCGCCCCAAACGCGCTTGGATCCGAGGGAACTTTTTGTTGACTGGCACAAGACAGGTTAACTCTTAACTGCCACGAAAGGGTTGTTGGACAACGTGAAAGATCGTTAGGGTAAATAGTTGCTGAAATCATCATCGGTTCTTGGAGGGGCGGGAAGGTGCTGGGGCGAAAGTACAGAATCAAGCGGTTTCGTATATTTTTTTCGAAATCCACACCATTCACGTCGTCGTCTTGGCTAGGCATGGGCTGTACATGGTAAGCCTCGCTGAGTTTAAGGTCTCAAAACGTGTTGTACATAGAGCAGAAGAACTGGGGCAGCGGGCGCCCGACTTAGGTTTTGTCAGAACTCTATCGCCTGGAGCTCTTAGCAGCACAGTCCGACCAGGTTTGCAAGATCTACGCCATTTTACTTGATGCTCTCGGGACTGGCTGGAATCGAAAGGGTACTTGTGAGTGACATCCAGGCGTCATGAACCATTGGCACTCTTGCACAGACCGGGAGTTGAGTTGCATTGCAAAATATTGCAAACATGTTGCGAACATGTTGCGCAAGGTGCCTGACTCCAATTCCACCGATCCCTTCACACTTGAAGTTCTTCGGGGTTTGGACAGCGGCTACCGGCTCAAGTTCGACTTGGAAGCTGCGGCCTGAGCACGCGAACTCACGCGGTGCTGATGCTGCAAATGCTGCAAATGCTGCAAGCTGGCCTGTCAAAAGGATCCCGGCGACCCTCCTGCAGCCCCTTCGACCAAGTGGATCTGCCATGCGAGGTGGGTTGAACTCTCTGCATGCAGTGACGCTTTCGCTGCATTTGGCCAGGCTTTACAACGACGGTAGGCCTGATGCCATCAAATGCCATGACTTGTCCATATTCGATGGCGTTAGCGCGTGTGCAGGCAGTGTGACTGCAGATGTGGCATGCCGGATCCGGACTGCCTCCCGGCTGCATTTCTTACTTTTCGTTGCCTTCACGAAAGGGCCACATTGGCTAAGGTTTCTATCCCAACCTTCCGGTCAGAAATTGCGGACGCGGAGAGGCGAGAGGAGACTGAATCGGCCTGCTGCACATGAGTTCAATTTGCGCAGAGGTGTGCTCCAGAATGGGACGCTGCACCACGCCTGAAGTCACACACTTATTCAGAAGCTGCTAGTTGCTCAGTTCATTGCATGTCCGCCGCCGTCTTCAGAGATGAGATGCCCAGGCTTCATCAGGCTTGTCCGATGCCACGGAGATTTACCTGTCCGAGCCGCGCAAGACCTGGAAGTTGTGGGAGTCGGCGTGGTAAACGAATTTAGGCATGTTAGATTTGTGCACCAATCATTTTGATGAGGTGCACCCAGCTGTTTCTTCCAGGAAGCACGGATCTGGTCGGCTCCTTTCCACAACTGTTGTCTTGTGATGTTAGAAGCGATGGCGGATGCAATCTCCAGGCTGGCTTCATGGGTACGGAGGACGAATACCGAAATGTTCCTGCCTGAGGTGAAGACACAAACTGGCCACCACTCAGCTGTTGGTTCACAGTGTAGACTGTAGACCCAGTCGCACCCCAATCTATCTTGGATGTGTCATTGCTTTCTTCTGCTTCTCACTGAGGGTTGATGGCTAGCCCACTTAGCCACTGACATGGAGAGCAAATCTTGCAAATCAAGATTCTGAGTGCAGAACTTAGGTGAGTGGAGGTGGCTGTCCCACGTGTCCCTTCGAGCCGGGAAACTTGCACGCCCTTCAAAGTTGTTGCTTTTGCTTGCTGCCTTTTGTTTTACACCCTGACAGGGCTGCCAGGCCCCAGCAACGACACAGCAATGTCCATGAAGAGACGTGAGAGTTTGCTGTGGAGGCCTACTGTCGGGTAATGTCGATTTTGCGGCCCTGTGGTCTGCAGATATCTGCTGAGCCTGAGGGCCCTTCTGGTTTGCTGCCCTATTTTGTTCCGTGGTCCGTGGTCCCTTCAACCTGATCTCCTCAGCTCCTGTGGATTCACGCGCGGCTCAGCACTGGGAGACACGAAGGGTGTGCGTCCATCAATCCGGCTTTGGCATGTGGCTCCAAGGGCACACAAGAGGGGAGGCTAGGAGGGAGACAAGAAAGAAGATAAGACGGGGACACATCCACCGATCCGGTACTGGTTCCACACAGGGTATAGAGAAAAAGCGGAACCGGCAGCGCTTGGAGACAAACGCCGATCCAAATGCAAAGGGTGGGGGCATGCGCAACGCTAGGAAGGTGCCAGAGTGAAAGAAGAAGATGAGCACATCGACATGCGGCAACTGCTAAACACGCAAAGGAAGAAGAGCTTGGGGATACGTGGAACATCCAACTTGCAGCTTTGGTTGTCGCACATATCTTCGTATTATTGCATGAGCCCTTGATTATCAGCAGGCGAAGACCTCGAAATGCTGCAGTTAATGTAATTAATTTGCAGCATGTGTGGAGCTGACATGCTGTGATTTGCAGTGTTTGGAGCTGTTGAACACACCCCCCCCCCCCCCCCCCGCCGGCCCCGTCCTCCAGAGGCCCTTGCAAAGAATAGGAAGGCTGTGCAGGACGGCGTGTGATCAGGTACGGAGGGAGTGCATCCTTGAGTGAACAATGCGACGATAACGGACAATGCTTCCAGGAGCTGCTCTCTCACCTTCTGTTGAACATTTTTCGAAAGTTGTGTTCGATGGCCCAGCTGAGGGCATGGCTGACTTGTTTTTTTTGGACCATTGGAAGGAGTACATGTGCAGATACAAGGCTGGCCAGCCTTGCGACATCTTGGCATTGGCGCCCGGAGCTAGGCAACGGTTCGAAGTCGGCGCGAAGTTGGCCAGGCCGAGGGCTTCATTGATGCCCGCTTGGTCAAGAAATTGGACGACTATCTGGAAGGCCGTGGGAAGTCAGCAGCGAGTTAGGGGTTCGAGACGGTTCGAGAATGGAAGTTCACATTTGTTCATGGTGCTATGCAGTTCTAATACAACTGCTATACAATTTTAGGGAGCTGTGGCCGCTTAAGCCGCTTGTGATTTTGACAGGAGCCGGCGAGTTGTTTGACACCACCCAGAGAGGTTTCTATACGTTGCAGGCCTTGTCCTTTTGCAAGTTCTTGAGTTAGTTAAGTTCTTGCTTGTTCTGACGCGCTTTTCCAAGTGCATGCGTACACGTCAGGGGGGAGCTGCGAATGCCAGCAATGCTTACAGAGTGGTGGTTGTGAAGTTGGGAAGCAGGCCCGCTTGTAAGGTGAAGTGTGCATTGATTGCATTAGCAATGGCCGGAGTTCATAAAGTTTTTGTTGTTGGCACAATTTCTTCCCGAGGCTAGTGTACATTCCCAAGGAGAGCGGCCCTGCTGATGCGCGCACATTCACGGGGGTTGCATGAGGGAACTCAGCACAAGCGACGGCGCTGTTAGTTGACACCTCAACAAAAATCCTGCTGGGCGCCAGCAATGCTTGGTGGTTGTGAAGTTGGGAAGAGTTGGTACGCAGATGGCAAACTAGCCAACTAGCCTACTCCTAAGCCATGGCTCTGCGTCGTGAATCGGACCAGCAGATCCGAGCACCCCTGTAGGATGTTCACCTTCGTAAGGCCTTTGAATGCCGGAACATGGTGGATCCAGCTATGCTGTTTCTTTTGTCAGCTCTGTTGAGCGGAACTCCATCGACTCTACAAGCCTAGCCGGTACAGCGTTCTGCCGCGATCTGCCGCGCCAGCTATGAAAAGGTCGCAGCCGGATCAGCTGTCCCGTGGCTGGGGTGGAAAAAACAGAAGGCTTTTGCTTCGCCCGCCCTAACCGGCACGCTGCCCGGCCTCAGGCCATGCGCAAGTTTTTTACGTACGTGCTTTGCCCTGCCTGGGATGGCATCGCACCCCCATGGCCCAGAGCAGGTACTGCCGTTGAGGGAGGCATTGCACTACGTGCCGCAAAGCAAGACTTTTGTGGGGGAAGCCGGTTAGCTGAAAAGAACACATGCGTACCAATGTAAAGCGTTTGTGTGTTCCTAAGTTTACTGGGACATAAGGTTCGCGTCCGCGCGCGAGGGGGCTTCCCCCTTAAAGAAGACAACGAAACGAAAGAGGGAAGAGAGCAAGAGAGAGAGAGATGTGGGTGCGCGTCCGCGTGCGAGGTGCTTCCCCGTTAAGGAAAAGACGGGGGAGAGCGAGAGAGAGACGTGAGAGAGAGAGAGAGAGACGTGAGAATGTCAAGTGTTCTATTCGAGTGGCCGAACCCTCCACACAAGGCCTCATCCAGCGACGTCGCCAACTTTTGTAGGATGGTGTAGGACTGTAGGAAGGCGAGGTTTGTTTTCCATTTCATGTCATCCTAGTTCATCCTTGTGGGCACCGCCCTGCCTTTTGTAGTCAAGCAACTGCTTAGAAAACTGGGATGCTGTTGTTGTTCGGGAGAATCCGAGCGCTTGGCGAGGAGCCCGTTCCCTCACGGTCTTGAGGTTGCAGAGTACAAGCTGGACATCAATCAGGCGAGGTCACAGAGTGGCAGAAGTTTGCCGCGTACGCAGCAAAGTCGAACACTCCGTTAGTAGAGCACGTGCAGTCAGAAGGACTGTGGCAATGTTGCCTGTGGCAACAAAGAGATCATTGAGGCATCGGGTCGAGTCATGATTTTCAGGACAAGCTTTCGCTTAGGAATGTTTACTCGAGTAAATTACCGCTGGATGCACTTTGAAGGTCGTCAAAGCTGGAGCACCAGACCGAAGCAACAGACAGGCCGAACTGTTCTCCAGCGGGTGGCAGGTTGCTGATGAGAGACGCATCGACAGCCTTGTCCCAGGTCTTGATGGTCAGAGCTTTGGCTCCAAGTGGGCCCAATTCCTAAGTTCTGCGGCAAGCGCAGCGAAGAGGGATCAATCATCCGCTCGATCACTGCAGGTTTCAGAAGCAACACTTCTCTTACGGCAATGTGATCTCCGCTTTGTCAGAGGCAGACTCCATGCTGAGACTGTGTGTGTAGTCACCGTATTCGTCCAGTGACCTGCAATGTTTTGTATGAGTGGATGTTCCACATGGCATGTGATGGAAAACGAGTTAGTTTTATGTATCCCTTTCAGTGATTGCATGCTTTGTTTGTCTCTCAGAGCTCCACGGATGTGATCGTGCAACTGGACAAGGTCGCGTCACTCTGCCCGTTTTGCCAGAGGTGTATTCTCAATATTGTGACAGAATGAGGAACTGTTAGTAGTATAGCTTTCTTGGACATTGGTGGGCAGGAGAAGTACCACTTTCCTATCAGTGGCCCATATGAAGCACAATTGGATGCAGACAGCCTGGCGAGTGCTGTTGTCCATGGAGCCCTTTCATTGGTGTAGAGTCTTGTGGCCCTGCTCTTTGGATTGCCAGATCGGTATCAAGTTCCAGCAGTCGTCCCCTACTCAAAGCAAGAAGGCCGCGGCCTGATGATAGGATAAGAAAGGCTCCTCACCTGTGTGTGTGGATGTGTGGACTGGTGGACCTGAACTCGTGTGAAGTTGCGCAGATTCAACGCCTTCTGCTGGAGACACCTCTGGAGCTGTCGGTTGGCTTCCACACCAGCGCGCGTCTCAATGTGCCCACTTGAGGTGGCTCTTGAGGTGGCTCGGCCTCCCTTGTTAGCGCAGGCATCGTTCAGGATGTACCTCCAGGCACGATCGGATGTTGCTGCTCCTTTCCACTTCGCCAATGTTCGCCAATGACCGAAGTGCGAATCTTGAGGCCTGAACCCTGATGGGGACTTGCACCCCAAAGCAGCTTTCGACAACGCTGTCACGATCGCCTCGCACATTTGGTACGTTGCTGACCTTAGCTCTGTGCACGATTCCTGCATTCATGTCGCATCCACTGTCGGGTGGCTTTGCGAATTCTCTGCAGGGCCAAGGCATGCCAAGGCCCAAGGCCCTCTTTACTTTCGGGAAGCAGAAGAGTGGTGGCGAACCTGACCTGACCCCTAACCCGAACCACTCCTCCCAGATGGGGTTATGGAACCTCCCTTCCTGGGATAGTCCAACCAGAACCCGAACCCCAGCAAAAAATGAGGGGTAGGCCCGAACCGGAACCCCAACCTCACCAGACCCCACCCGTCTTTTTTGAAGCAAGAGGGATGAGCCCGAATCCGCCTCCCCTCGTCACTGTCGGGCTTCGCAGGTTCTTCCTGAGCGTTGGCCTGCTAGACTGTTGGGGGAAGGACGGGGGCCCGTGAAAAATGGAAGGTAAGCCAGATCCCGAACTGGAACCCTCCCCGAACCCCCCCCTCCGCGTCACCACTTCTCCGCGGAAAAAACAACCACCAACCAGAACCGGAACCCATCCATGCCAAGACGGACGGGTCCTGCACTCCCGAACTCCTGAACCCGAACCCGAACTGCGGGTTCGGGTGTAGGTGGGGCACTTGTGGGGCACTTATTGCTTCAGGGTACGACTGTGGACTCCACCATGCTGGACATGTACAGCTGGGAGTGGCCGACGTCCTGAACTGCGCGCTTTCAATTGCAGAGTGTTCGTGAAAGTAACTCCATGCACTGGAACTTGAAAACGCTCACCGTCGACTTCGCAAAGCGCCAGGGTTGACGTGATGGGCTTGGGTGCCATCCAAGAGTCCTCTTCCTTGGCCTTCGTCTTCAACACATCACTGCCACCTGGCATCATGAGCATTTTGCTTGCCAAATTGCATCTCCAGGTCAAGTGGCATCCTGAGATGTCGTGAGAAGGGAGGTATGCCAATTGTCCTTTGATATTCAAGCGGAAATCACTGCGCTACAATAGTTCCGGGTTCATTGAGCCAAAGGTTTGCTGATGAGGATAGAGGCAATGGCTGCTCTGAGGCCTCGGAGGTTTGGCAATGCCACTTGAAGGAAGCTGTGAATGCAAAAGCCCCTGTGCAGAGGCCTATTTGGAGAACGCATCAACGATGAAGTGGGTGAAGGCTACGCAAAGCTTCGTTGTCTGCCAAGGACTTCTTCCAAATTGTGCTGTTGTTACATCCCCCAGGTGGACTCGGACTATGATGGAGTCGCTGACACTTGGCAGGGCTTGTTCGGCTCGGAGGCGCCAAGCCTCAAAGCATCGACTTCATGAGTATTTCAATGTATTTCATTAACCTTCCAGACACGCCTTCTATGAGTCTTTCACCTTGTCCTCAAAAAGAAGCGGTTGGCAGCCTCCACTGGCTCCAGTATGCCTCAAAGGTCACATCTGCCAACCTCTGCGATGGCATCCATGATGGGCATGCTGTTGTCACAGATCAAGGGATTACAGAGGCAACCCTTCCAGCAGGGCTTGGGCTTTCCCATGAGTCCCATGACATCCCATGACATCCCATGACGTTTTGTCAGACAGTTGTTTACAGGCGCTGGCCGCTGCAAAAGAGCAGAACCTGTCTGTGAACCTTCTTCTCCGAGACGTTACGGTGCGTCCCTCGAAATGCCTCAGGCAGTCTCAGGTAGTCTTCTGTCATTGTTCTGATTGCTTCACAAGTTTTCACAAGTTCACAACTTGCGAGTTCAAGTTCACAAACTAGAGCTCGGTGCACCCGAATGCAGCACTTGCCAGGGTACGCAAGTCTTGAATTTCGAGATTCGACAGGTTCGGCCGTGATGCACATCTGGAGAAGCTGGCATGACACGTCTGTGTTGGTGCATGTGCGCGTGCGTGTCTCTGGTTTGCAGGGACAGACGCCCCGTGTGGTACTGTATTGCATCTTGAGGGATCGTCAAAGCAAGCCCTACTGTTGGTTTTAGTTTGCCCTCATGGGGTTTTAAGAGCTGAAGGCTCGAGCTAAGGGGGCCCGGCCCTCTTTCACTGCTGCTGTGTTTGGCCCCCAAAACACAAAGTGAAGGGACCAGCCTCCCTTCACTGCTGCGTTTGGCCCGTCAAAAACATGGTGAAGGGGGCCGGCCTCCCTTCACTGCTGCGTTTGGGCACCAAAAATGGTGAGAGGGGGTAGGCCCAGAGGTCGGCCTCATGGGCAGGCCTGCCGGTTGGCCTCCGGGTACTACCAATACGTAGGCCTATGCGCAGACCTAGTGGTGTCTGTGCGTGTCTCTCATTGTCTCTGTGTGTGTGTGTGTGTGTGTGTTTTTGGTGTGTGTGTGTGTGTGTCACCCACGCGCGTGTGTGTGTGTGTGTGCGCGCGCGTGGGTGTGTGTGTGTGTGTGCGCGCGCGCGCGTGGGTGTGTGTGTGTGTGTGTGTTTTTGTTTTTTGTTGTTCCCCACCTTCGGTGTGGGGTTGTTAGATTTTAAACTCAACTCTTCTCCTCGCCCGGAACTCTTCTCCTCGCCCGGTCTACTCCTAGAGACTCCCTGGAGCCCGTGCCCAAACTCAGAGACTTTCAGACTTTCTGAAGTGCCCAACCAAAGACTTCTGGCGTGTTCTGGAGTGCCCAACCCCAGAGACTCGTGGGTGCCCAACCCGAGAGTCTCCCTTGATTCCCAACCCCTGAAATCCCAACCCGGAGTCTGGAGTGCCCCAACCCCAGAGACTCCCTGGAGTGCCCAACGTCACAGACTCCCTGAAGTGTCCAGAAAATTCTGGGTTCCACCCCAGAGTCTCCCTGGAGTGCCCAACTGCAGAGGCTCCCTGGAGTGCCCAGCCAACCCCAGAGACTCCGTGGAGTGCCAAATCCGAAGGTGGGGATGTTCGAAGTAAGAAAATTGTCTGTGTCTGTGTGTCTGTGTGTCTGTGTGTCTGTGTGTCTGCGTGTCTGCGTGTCTGTGTGTCTGTGTGTCTGTGTGTCTGTGTGTCTGTGTGTCTGTGTGTGTCTGTGTCTCTGTGTGTCTGTCTGTGTGTCTGTGTGTCTGTGTCTCTGTGTGTCTGTGTGTGTGTGTGTGTCTCAGTGTGTCTTTGCGTGTCTCAGTGTCTGTGTGTCTGTGTCTGTGTCACTCCGCGTCCAATTTAAGACCATCAAAGGAAACATAGAGGTCTCCGCCACAATGGTTGGTCAAAAAAAGGGGGGAACGGGGGGGAGGGCGAGTTAAGCTTTTCGAGCGTGGGACGGCCGCAACGTGCACTGTAAGCGGTTGCAACAAAATCAACGTTCTCGCCAAGTTTAGTGATGATGAAGTTGTCTGGGCCACTAGACCATGAGCAAGTTTCAGATGGCTGTTGATACTGTGTTGTGGTGAGTCACTGCGTTGTTTCATGCTGTTCTGTGGAGGTCGTAAATGCCTGGAAATACAGGTCACCGGTGTGGTGGCCCGATGTCCACACCTTACAGTGGTCTAGTCTGAGCAGCCTTGAAGGGGTAGCCGTGGCCCTCATCGTGTACAGGATCCGGACAGCTGCTGGGAGGTCAACGACAACATGCTTGCTTCGGACGGTCAGGGGTTGGATCAGCATTGATGCGGTGATTCGCTATGTGGTGTTTTGCATGTTCAACTCAGCGCTCGAATTTTAACGCTACGCGACCCGCCTCGGCCCGGCCCAGCGCATCCGCGTGAGCATGGTGATTCCGCAGCGCCCAAGTCGCTGGACCCCAAGCAATAGGGTGGGGTTTAGGGTTTAGGGTTTAGGATTGAGGGCTTAGGGCTCAAGGTTCACGCTTTGGGGTTTAGGGTTTTTTTGGGTTTAGGGTTCAAGAGGGGGGGGTAGGGGGGGAAGGGGGGCACGGGGGAAGGGGGAGGGGGGCAGAGGAGGGGGGGGGTTTGTTGAAGGTTCGAGGGTTGAGTGCTTCGGGCTTAAGGTTTAAGGTTTAGGGTTTAGGTTCAAGCTTAGACTCTTCGGCTCATGCAATGCATCCCCGGCCGTGCTCACACCGGCTCAGCCTTGAAAAACCGCTCACCAATATTCTGTAGTGGCTTGGGCGGGGAAAAGGGGAGGGGGCGCGGGGGGGGGGGGAGGGGGGGAGGGGGTAGCGGGGGGCCCTGCTGGGAGGGGCTTCAACTGTCTCTGGTCCTGGCGAACCGTCCGCTTGCGGACCCCGATTTCCTAGGGGGGGTACCCATTTGAGGCAAATAAAAGTGGACACCTCCGGCCTCGGCGGATTTTCACGTCCCATACGCTGCAGGACGATTGCTCATGCAAGGATGATTGCAGATGTATGCCTGGGTCCGGGAGCTGAGTGCTACTTGCGCCAGGAATTCATGCGTGGATAATCTCGGAAAGCAAACTTGCGCAGCAGGTGCTCAGAAGAAGACTGTTCCACCGACAACGTCTCCCTACGGAGCTATACCTGCGAATCTTGGCCGCTTACTGACACCTGACTGACAAAGTCCTCATCGAAGTAACATCAAGGTTTCACTGGTTGGAAGACCACCTGAGGCCTACATGGGTGTAGCGGCCAACATGACTTCGAGGATTCAAGTCAAAGGGTCGCTTCGCTGGCTACCAGAGGCATGGACCCAAGGACAGTTGCATGCTGTGTGATGTTTCGTGTACGTGCGTGTGGATGGCGAGCTGCAGTGCCTGCTCGCTGCTAGTCTAAGGATTGGTTGTGTCCTGGCAGTGCGGTGGCCACTGCCTCTTATTTCGGAGATGGACGCTGGGCTCGTGAAATGGGTCAGTCAAGCTGAGGCTGCCCAAAGGCAGATACCAATGCTGCAGTCCGACCAAGTCTGAACATGCTCAAGAGCACGTCGCTTGCTGATGCCTGCGCCAAGGAATTTGTGATTGTGGATGTGCGCGGTACGATCCTGACTGCGCCGGGATTGCAGGAAACCCTCAGGCTGGACATAATTTTGATGCTACGCGGCTATGTGACCCTCCTCGGCCTGGGCGATCGGTAGAGGGGTGCAGTAGTAGAGGCGTCCATTGGGGTACGAATTACTCATATTTAAAATTTAATGAGTCCTTTTGGACAGGCTTTTAGTTTATTATACCAAGCCCGCAGAATACTTTTACCAATATCAGAAGAGCGACAAAGCGCCTACAAATAAAATTAATGGGCCCTTTGCTGTTGTACGCCTTAATACTTAATTTTAGATCTGTAAAACTATCGGGGCGTAAGGAGTGAATATGACGCACGGGCCCAACAATAGTAATACAATTAACGGCCCGATTAAAGGCCTGTAGTCTGGTGCACTTTCAATGAGGGCGTACAAGAGAGTACTACTTATAGTTGCCAAAAGCAGTAATAAATTTCCAATTGAAATCAGGGGGGCTCCAGAGGGGAGCCCGGACGAAGGGTCTTCTGGGAACAGTCAATCTTTTGACCGTTTAGCAAAGCCCTTGAACTCCCGAGCTGGCGGGAGCAACGAGGTCTCGTGCTCAAGGGCGGGGTTAGGCTATGTTAGGCTATTCTGACATATTCTGACACTCGGGTCAGCGCCTGTAGGGCGGGCGGGGCTCACTCTGAGCTCCCACCACCCTCCCATTCGCTGAGCAACTAAAGAGTGAAGGAGTGTGCACGCATGACACCGAGAGGTTTTGCCATGCTCGGCTTCAGCCGCTTAATCAAAAAATCCTACGAACCCTGCGGCTTCCAAAGAATTGTGGGTTCATAGGGGGGTCAATCGATCGTCGTCCATCGTCCAGTGGAATTCGGCGTTTTCTTCCAAAGGGGTAAATGAGTATAAGTACTGGGGCATAAGAGTTAATCGATTATTACTACTAAACAACCCAATTTGTGGTTGGAAGGGGGGGCGAAATGGAGAGGGTTTCTGCCGCGCACGTTGGCGGGGGGCTGCAAACAGGAAAAACGGAACAAAAAGGAGGCGTTCTTTGACCCCAAACGCCTCCTCAAACTTGTTCACGTAGTCTTCATCCCAAAGCTGGGCAAAACTGTGGATCGTCTTCCATGCTGAAAGAATCCAGTGTATGCGTTGTTTTGCCTTCTCCTGCTGCTCCAACACATTGGGAAGCTCCCGGTGAAGCAATCGAAGTGCAGCAATGCAGCACATTCTTAGCAGGACATAGCAGGACAACACTTCGGCCCTGTCGTGATCTGATACTTCTGCTCTCTTTGCGAGCAGCCGGCCGAGCACAGCCCTCCAAAACACTCTCCAAAGCCTTTCTTTATGTGCAGGTTGCTCTTTTGTCCTTTGGCCCGTTTTGACACACCAAATCACAGGACAGCAATGGGATCACAAGAGAAGCGCCAGTGTCAAAAAAAACAGGGTCGTGTGACAGCATACTGCAAGCTGCCCTCGGAAAACTGACGAGGCATTTGCAGAAGAGCTCGATGCCGGAAACATCACCGTGAGGAACTACTGTGCTGATGAGGCATAGGGCACTACTGGCGGGGCCCATTCCACATGCTTCCAGTCCCGGTAGAACTTGTCGCGAGACGACGAAGTGGCGATGAAAGTACAGACGTGAGCAGGGCTTTCGGCTCATGACCGCAACTTGTTCAGGTCTTCAGGCTAAGTTGTTGTACTGATCGCAGCCCTACGTCTTGCATTGTCTTGGAGAGTATCGTCCTCCACACCTGACGAAGTAAAACGCATTGCTAAGCTCTGCAGCTTGCGTTGCCTAAGAGTAGAGGTGGCGCAAGTCCTGAAAGTGAAGAGGCCATCATCCTGGGAAGCGATGGCTGGAACACCCTGGCACGAATTTCTGTCTCGTCGCTGTGCACGGTGGTAGAATGAGAAGTAGAACAGATGATGCAATGCAATGCGTATTTGGGAGGTCACTTCTTCCGGATGCCAAGGCTTCTTCTTTCTTCAGCTGAATGCATGGCGCTTGGCTGCTGGGGTTTGAAACCTGGCAGCCTAAGCGTTGACAGTGAGCTCGTGGTCTCGCAGAGAGGATTCTTCCACTCATCCTACAAGATGGCTGCCACGAGGAACATGTCAGAGGAGCAGCTGCATGGAATTGCATGGACCTTCTTGAGATGGTTGTCGCCAGGTGTGAGAGAAGCCAGCTAAAATTCATTTAAACTCGAGAGCTGCGAGGGAGGAGGAGGTCGTTCTGACTCTGGATTTCATCGTCGCTGTCTTTGCTGGAAATTAATCTTCTGGCTCTGTTAAAAATGTGTTGATGACTTTTTTCATGAGGCGACCTGTGCCTTCGATGACATGCTGGAGTTGAAGCCGGACCCCTCCGCTAACAATCCATTGCTACTCGCCGAAGATCTCACGAAGCTGGCCAACTGTGCAGATGCAGACGCATCAGCGCCGGCCTGGCTTGATCTCTGGTTCATGTACAAATGTACACGATCAGGTACACGTAGTTGTACTTCTGAGAGACAGCTTTTTTGGACCCCGCGCAAAACACAAAACAGACAATGAAGAAAGAAAGAAAGAAAGAAACATTACCAGCGCGAAAGCGAGAGAGCGAGAGAGCGAGAGAGCGAGAGCGAGTTTGTTAGTTGCAGTGGGAGAGAGCAAGCAAGCCAGGAAGTGCAGCTGGAGCAGTGCCTCTGAGGCGCCAGAGAGAGACAGCGAAAGGGAGCGAGACCCGAAAGTCTTCGCTTCTCTGTCTTTGCGCTTCAAATTTTAGAGACTCATGCCTCTCTCTTTTGCTCTTCTCTTTTTCTTCCATTTTGACTCCTCTCAGCGTTTTTCCTCAAAAGAAGCGAGCAAACTGAGAGAGGCCAAGTACCACTGCAGCCTCTCGGCGAGCTGCCAGGCGCGCTGGAGATTGTCTCACCGCGTGAAAAAGCTCGCGCAACGCAATGCGCAGAAATCGGCTGCCGAAGGCTGTGTATTGTGAGAGCGAAGAGTGCTACGCTGCCTCCGCCGCAAATCTAAGCTGCAGCCTGATCTCTGGTGGCACAATGTTAACTGGCAGCTTGAGAATTGCTTACTATAGTCTTTCGATGTCGTGCGGATACTTAAAGATCTTAAAGGTGCTTGGAAAGAGCCGCCAAGCAAGGCACCTCGGCCATGGATGTGCCATGATATGCTGCTCTAACTGTAGGAATACAGCTGGTTGCGTGCGGTGTTTGCCTTTTGAGGACGAGAATTCGACGAAAGCAGAGAAATCCCACATGGTGTGGGCACGGAGACTCGGAGGATGTCTGCTCGCTTCTCTGGCACCAAGAGCTTAATCTGCAGCGCACGCTCATGAGCGCCTGCATTCACCAAGTTCAAGAGTGATACTTCCTGCCACACGGCTGGTGACCCGGATGGGATCTTGCCTTGAGCCCTGTGCATGCCATTGCATGCTGAGTACCTTTTGGCACGCAGGCGCCCCCTTCCTGGCTCGTGGCCAGCGACTTGCAGTCCTGCACAGATGCCTGGGAGTCAGCATTTTTCCTCAGGTTTGAGTGAACAGCCTAACCTACTTGCCGGCAGTAGCCTCCATATGAGGCTTGCGAAGCTCGAGACGAAGTTTGTGATGAGATTGCATTGAATCTGACCTCGGGCCGCACGAAGTTGAGACGAGCCGTTTTCTTTTTAAGCACTGCTATGATGTCACTGATCGTAGGACGGTGAGGGTCCTCAACCAGCCCGGGCATTCAGGGCTGTACACCCCTAGAGGACCCGAAGCCCGTGAGCCTCAGAATCCGTGAAACCCAGAGGAGCCTGTGCGAGCCCGCAGGTCCCTTGGCACGGGGATGTTAAAACCCGCAGCAGTAAGATAAATCAAGTTTCATGTGCGTCTCGTCTAAGATGTCTGTCCTACTCGTGCTAAATGCTGAGCACTTTTCATCTTGGAACATGCCCCGGACCCCTTGTGCAGACGTTCCAAGTTTCTTTTTCGCCCATGCGAATATTGGCCTTGTCAATTACACCTTAAATTCCAGGCGTGAATATACCGTGGTGAGGACTGTAAAGAACACGGGGGAGGGAGGGGGGAGGGAGGGGAGGATGTCATGCTCAAAGATGCCACCACCAATTCACTTGTCTTCTCCCTGGAAATTTCCAGAAGAGTGCCCTACCCCCCCTCGTTTTCAATACATGGTTTTCGAAGACGAAAAGGCCGCCATAGCGTGGCTCACCCCTGGACCCGGGGCTCCCGGTCCACCCAGGCTTAGTCATACTTTGTTCACGTTTGCGTGAACAAGCGAAGCCGCGTGTAGCAAAAGCATAATATACGAGGACGCAGCAGAAAGTGGAAGAGTGTTTCGGGTGACACGAAATGTCGCGACGCAGCGCGTCAAGCCATCCATTAGAACCAAGCTTCGCGAGCTCATGAGACTTGAGCGCGTGGCAGAAGACCAACAAACGAGCCTGGTGTAGCGACCATATATATATATATACAAACACAACAGATGGACGTGGCACCAGATCAATACCTTCTGAAGCCCTTCCTACTGTAAACCCTCCGCAACTCAGCGGTGCCGCCGCCGCCATAGGTCCTGTAGGCAGGAGTCACATGCGGAAAGTATCCGAGCTTGGCGTGAAGTCTTGGGGATCTCCCTACGTTTGCGATAACTGATCGCAGAAATTCCCTCTTTAAAATTTTGAAAGTTGAGTAGACGGTGCCGCAGGGAGAATAGATCCTGCCGAGCCTGAAGGGCTCGTAAGCCCCCCGTGAACCCGCAAGACCCGTAGAGCTCGTAATTAAGGCCTGTAAACCCCGTAAGCCCCGTAACGGCCCGTCCGCTTTAGGGTCCCGTGCGTGCCCGGGCCTGGACAAAAAGATTTCCCGTAGATCAGGGATGGTTGGTGCTCATGTTTGGGTATTCTGATCAATGCCTGCAAGTCTCACTGTTGATGTCCAGATTAGTCAGATGTTCCACGGCGTCTTGCTACAACCCGTTTTGTCGTGAACAAATTCCATGCGGCACCATTGCACCCCCGTAGAGAGCCCGATACTGCCAGGATTGACACTGAGAATGAAATGCAGTTTCTGGCTGGGGCAGTGGCCACTGAGCTGAAGTATTTCGCAAGATTTGGATGATTTGGTACATGTCAATGCCCTTGTTAGGATATGTTAGTAATCGGTAATAGTGCTTCGTCTTCGCCTCTCTGCCAGGCCAATTTGTCTTGTTCCAGCTACGCCAACTACTCCTTCACCAATGGGTCTCGGCCTTGGCTGTTCATCTCCAACAGTCTCCAGACATTCTCCAGGCATTCTCCAGCCGTCAACCGGAGTCCTGAGAAAGACAGAGAGCATAGGGAGCGAGGGTAATTCGGAGAGGCCCTCGCGCAGTTTGCAGTGACTCCGGTCAAAGACAACATGAACGCACATTAACGTGAGGCCTGGCATCTGCACAAACAACTCATGTTGTGGTGACGAATGTTACGGCCTTTGCGTGAGGGCCTCAAGCCACTTGCATCTTAGGAAAGTATTGGTAAAGCCTGGGAAAGAGTGTCGCAAATGTTGCGATGGATGCGGTAACAGTGAATGACAATGACCAGTTGTGCATTGTTGCGCCATGTTGCCGCCCACCAGGTGTTTGGACATACGGGAAGCAAGCGGAGTGCCGGCCTTAAATTCCAGGCTACTACTAACTTCACTTCATGTAGATTCAGTGTCCGCCCACGAGCTGCATTAGCTGAGCATCAGGTTGTGGGACAAGTGAAGCTGACCATGCAGGGCTTTTGCGCGTTTGCCCCTGTCGCAGACCCAGCCAGGCCACTGAGATCAGTGTGTGCGTAGGACCTGTATGCCCTGTAGACGGGAAGGTTGAGAAATTTGGAGTTTTTTAAACATGATAGGTCCGGGACTCAGGCGGCCTTTAAAAGCTGTAATTTTTTCAAAAAGTTAAATATGCTTGCTGACATGTTTAACAATGCCTTCACTGCAATAAGTGTTTCTTTACAGGCCAACATGATCCAACGTGCTTAACATTTTTCAATTGTCTGGGCCCGGGACTCAGGCGGTCGGTGATTCGGTATTTTGCCAAAAGCGCAAAATCCGTTAAAAAAACAACTGCAAGGCAAAAGCTGTTCGAATTTCCAAACCCCAAAATGATAAAGGCCTTCCCCGTCCCGGATCCAGGAAGTTTAAAAACAAACTCCTTCCTTGAAAGCCAAACTTGTTCCCACCCTCGTGTGGGTTGTTGATTTTTATCAACCGTCGCCTCCTGGCCCGGTGTCCCGCCATCTCCTGAGTCTGGTCCTTGGGGTGCTCACCCCGAGAAAAGCCTGCTGAGAATCCCGTCGACAAATCCCGCCGTGGTGCCCAGAGCCTTCCAGAGAGTGTGCCCGACGTGGAGTGCTCGCCCCCAGAATCCTGCCGAGTATCCCGGAGTGCCAACCTGCCGCAAAGAGTCCCAACACCCAAGCCCGCAAGCAGTCCAGCCAAGTATCCTGGAGCGCCCAGCCCAGACAAGCCCGCAGAGAAGTTCGTCCGAGTACCCTGAAAGATTCAGAAAACCTGCCGAGAGGAGTTTCCCGGGACTCCCGAGAATTTCTCTAAGAGACCTGCCGAGTCTCCTTAGTTGGAGTACCCACCGCCAGAGAAAGCCGACAAAATTCCTGCCCAGTGCTGGAGTGCCACCCTCAGAACACTGTTCCGCGAAAGAAGCCTGTGGCGAAGTATCTTGTCTGAGATGGCAGGCTCTCGCATCAGGCAGCAGCAAGGTGGGGATGATCGAGATGATGTTTTTGTTTAATCATTTCCTGGCCGTGGGACACAGGCGGGCTTTTTCAGCGATGTATTCTTCAAAGCTTTTAAAGTTTTAGACATTTTGAACATCTTAACTTTTTCCTGCAAGGCAATGCAAATCAACATGTTTATGTTCATGTTCTCATCGTTTAGAATGGATATTAAATCAACTTCACTCAAAGGCAGCTTAAAAGCACATTTAGCAACTAAAATGAATTATTTCGACCAGCCCTGTGCTAAAGGCAGCAACCCGCTGTGGGAGCCATCCTGCAGTTTGAGGGCAGGAAGTTGTGGAACATTCACTGCAGGCTTCTGTCGCGAGACTCTCCGCAGAATTCTGTGAGGGTGGGCACCCCAGGGATACTCGGCAGGGCTCTTGCGGGTTTCCTTGCGGGTGGATCTTTCCTCTCCGGGATACTCGGCGGGACTCTTTTCGTTTTCTGAAAGGTCTTGGCCAGGTCCTTAGTATGGAACACGACAACTTCTAAAACAAATCACCAAGTGGAATGATAAAGCTTAGCCAACGAAACCATCTTTTCAACCTTTTAAATGGATGACATGCTCCGTCCGACTTCTAGTTCTTCAAATTGAATTTCTTTGAGAAAAGCAGCTGTCCTGGGGCCATAAGCCTTAACTACCCCCAAACATGAAGGACCGGGGCTTTTGATTTGGAAATGGGATTCAG
This sequence comes from Symbiodinium natans, assembly GCA_905221605.1. Classification (NCBI taxonomy): domain Eukaryota; class Dinophyceae; order Suessiales; family Symbiodiniaceae; genus Symbiodinium; species Symbiodinium natans. The sequence goes on from CAJNDS010002359.1 coordinate 425,430, forward strand.
CATCCCTGTGAAGAAGATGACAGATAGTATGGTGGAAGCACAAATGAGATCGCGTACTAGCCAGAAGCTCATTCAGGAATCTTTCATCTTTGATTGAGAGGAAGAAAGACAGCCCTGACTGTCCGTACCCTATCTGCAGTGGATAGGAGAGAAAGAAAGAGGAGAGAGGACCGCTTGGCTCGCGATGAAAACGAGGGGAGGCTCACCAAATCTTGAAAAATTCATGGCGGGGTTCTCCTTCTCCATACGGGGAATGTGTGCTCTCATTGAGAGCCATGTGACAGCCTTCCTCTTCTTAATAATGCGCAAGAACTGTTTCTTCATTCTCATGTTACACTGTTTTATGCAGGGTTAACTAAAGAACCACCTGGCACTTCGATTAAGAAGCGCGAGAGCCCCTACCTCAGGATGTTTCTGCAAAAAGAGAGGAGAAGGATCTGTTGCTGCGAAATCCGCATGGTCTCAGTCAGACGGACCAGGGTTCTCCTTTCTCTGACAGCGAGCGCAAGGCTTCTCGTTGATAAGTTGAGAACAGCGTGCCATAGTATGATTTCGAGAAGACAAGGAGTGCATCGCTTGAATTGTATGGTGAAAAGCCTGCAAAACAGCTTTATTCTCCAGACGACGTGTCCTGTTGACACCGAAGACTTTCTACACTTCTTCACAAAGGCAATATCATCATAGATATCATCCAATCATCATGGCTTGAAGTGACGAAGACGTTCATGTGGGTTGAAGTCAAAATACCAGCACTTGGTACATGGTGAGAGCATCTTGCTGCCCACAGTACTTGCCAACAGCTTGGAGCGCACCGGTCTTGTTCCTTTGGTATTTCTGAAGGCAAGTGAAAGAATTCGGTTTCCTGAGAAAAGGCTCGTTCAAAACCCGGTCAACAGAAGGTCTGCAGCTTTCAATATGGGGCAAGTCAGAAGGAATTTCTTGGGACTTTGACAAAGAAAGAGACGTCCTTCCTGTCTATGCCCTGTCTTTAAAAAGAGGAGAGTAGGAGATCGAGTTATGGGGTAACAGATCCGAGATGATTTTGCATAATGTCCTTGAGATTGTGCGCAGGGTCGTGTTGGAAAAGATGACGGCAAATGACATCAAATTTGCAGGTTTAGTTTTGATTTACATTCTGTTTTGGGTTTATTCCTCGTTTGGCTAATTTTACGAGGTGTTTGGAGGTGATGACACGAATAGCTGGCTTTCAGCTTTACTTTTGCGTTGAATTGCTGCTTCAGGGTTTTTGGGCAAACTCGCCAAGACGTCTTGATGTTGCATGCTGCGGTGAAATCAACTTTGGGTTGCCTGCCGTATGTCAGTATGTCATGAAGGCACGTTTCGAAGCAATGACTACAATCGCCACACACACCGTAGCATCCATGCGTAAAGGTCCATGGCGCATTGCAGGTGCAGGAGACCAGTGTCAACTCCACGAAGCTGTCGGCACATGTCCCGGAGACACCCTTCTTTGAAGAGGTGCGCCTTGGCCATCCTTTACCTTCACATTTCAGACATCCGTAATTCTTGGGGCCTAGGCACGGCCACTCCTTGCAAATGAGGGGCTGGAGATCTCCGTGTTGCAGGCCCAACTGGCGTGTTTTGGCGTGTTCATGAGTTTGCAACAGCACGCCCTTTTCGCTGCAAAAGTGGACAGCAATGCTTTCTGAATTGTGGCAGCATGACGCCAAGCAATGCCCACTGAAACACTTGTCCACTGAAACGCTTGAAGCTTCGAGACTCTTTGCTGACAGTATCTGACAGTGGAGAAGATCGATACACAGCCGGTTGAAGAGGTCGTGGCTAACTATCTTGTCAGCGCCCTTTAACGCATGCGGGTTGGTTTCGATGGTGGTTGTTGACTTTTTTCTGTCGACCGTCCCCAATGACATCCGGGTTAGTGTTCGAATCCAGCAGAAGGCTTGTGGCCTATCCCACCGACAGATCCAAACAAGGTGATGTGTTCTGGTGACGGATGCTCCGCGGACAGGTGCCTTCGAACCAGAAAACTATGACCAGAAGCCAGCGCGACAATCGCAACAAGTCCATTTTGGCCACATAAAGATCTGCGCATCAAAACCAGGGCGCATCAGGAACTGCGCGCCAGAGACCAGGGCGAATCAGGAACTGCGCATCGGCAACCGGCGTGCGGGGGATGGCGGAGGGGGGGGTGGGGGGTAATCGTGCCCGAAAAGCCAGAGCGTCAGGAACCCGCTCGAGTCAGCCGTTCTGCTGTCCTTTAGATTGCTGAAAGGTGTGAGTTGACCTCCCGTTGACCTCTCGCAAGCATTTGCCAGCCTTTCAATATATGGAAGTATTGTTCCACGTGTAGCTCGCAAGCTGGAGGCAACACTGGCAGGGCAGATCCCCCTGCACAGCGATCAATCGAGGCCGTGCGAGCATGTGGGTCTCAAGACGTTGTCGGGTTAGAGGTTTGCTTGGCAGACTCCAGGAAACTCCGGGTCCGAAGAATAGGATCCCCGGCATTACTTTGCTCGGGTCGAAGTCCCTCGGGGGCTGGTTGTTTTTCTCTCTCGTATTTTCATTCTTTGGTGTTTTTTTATTTCGGCAACATTGCCGAGTATTCGAGGCTGGAAATTTGCATAATGTACTACTATTTACAGTAAGCAGCATTTCTGAGCTTGCACAGTCTGCAAATACCGTAGATAGCAGCATGTCTGAGTTTGCGAAGCTGCAAATACTGCAAACAGCAGCAGTTCTGAGTTTGCAAAGGCTCGGTTCTGAGAATTCAGACATGCTGCTATTTACATTATGTGCGGCCTCTGCAGTCTCAGAACTGCTATTTACAGTATTTGCGAGCGAACCAGAAGCAAAACATACGGGGGGAAAAAACAAAACCTGGACCCTCCCTTGGGCTTTGGATGAGGTACAGCCAGTATGTGAACATCCGAAACTCATCCTGGCCACCAGCTCAGACATGTGCTCCTAAGCTTTCACGCATTTGGTGATGACAGTGGTTCTGTCGGTCGCTGAGGCCGTATTCTGACAACAGTAGCAACTGGACCACAGAGTGGACTTCTGAACAAGTGGGGCTGAGGGCACGTGACTCAGTGCCTAGCAAAGGATCCGCTGGTGCAGAGAGTTGTAACTTCATGTCTGTGATTAGAGAATTAATTTCTATGAGGCGTGTAGGTAGTGGGTGTGGCTCAGGCGAAGCTGAAGATGGGAATAAAAGTGGAAGTGGAAGTGCAAATCCAAGTAAGTGTGTATGTCATATTGTGTCATATGTGTACATATGTGTATATACTGGAACATTCCGAGACACGTACACAGCCGTCTCAAGTTGCAGCTTGCCTTGCCCACACTTTAGAACGTGCTACGTTTTGTGCTAATGTACGTGCTTCCTCTTTGGAAGCCTCTTATGTCCAACGGCTTCGGGCTGCCCAGTTTCCACGTGGTTGATCCTTACATGTCTCCTTCTGAACTTGGAAAGAGCCACGAACACTTGCGTCCACATAGTCGGTTTCGTGGGTCAGATTCACATGATGCAACATGATGCAACATGATGCAACATGATGCAGCCTGATGCAGCATGATGCAGCATGACGCAGCACAGGTTCTGTCACTCGACGTTTCTCTGGACGTCAACTCGACCGCGTTGACCTCCAACTGGCATATGACGTGGAGGAGCCTGAAGTCTTTCCGTGCTTCAGAATGTTCAGAGAATCTTGCATGGTGGAAGAGATTACAGGATCCAGAGCATGTCAGCACGAACAGGCCAACGGTCTTTTCAGAAAAACCGGAGCCGTTCTGTCGAGGTACGCCCTGCAGACTGGCATTGTTTCAGCCGCTTGCCCGCCGCGGCTGCTTCTCACGAACTGCTCCTTTGTCCCAGCGCTGGTCCAAGTTATTCCAGGGTCCATGTGCCTGGAATGATGGTTTTTTTCTGGTTACCTCTGCCCATATTTCTGCGAACCTGCGGGGCTCCAACACGATCGCTGCTGAGGCCTACGTGTTTGTGAATGGCAACTTCGCTGACGTCATATACTTCTGGGCTGTGGCAAATTCCTCGACGGAACTTGACAGTCATGGACCCAGATGTTCCAGAGAGGCATTGTCAATTACGCATGTGGATGGGACATAGCTGGGGCTTGCATGCACTTGCGTCCGACTCACTGAGAAAGCAGTCAGCACCAGCACAAGCACCTTTAGAACTGCCTTGTGGCGTTGCGCGGGGTCCGGAGGGTGGAAACCGACTCAAGCACCGCAGAAGTGCAATCGTCAGGAAGCCCCATCCGAATGTTTTTGTACGGGTATACCTTGTTGCAAGTTCCAGGCGTGCTAAGGCACCCTTCTCCTCCACGATACCCCACGTTTATAAGGGGAGGTGCAAGGCCTCACAAGGGCCGGTCTGCTCCCAGCTTCAGCCAGCATGGCTTGCATGGCCTGCGTGGCACGTGGAGAATGCTTCATGATGCCTCATGTAGAGATGCCTCATGTAGAGAACATAACATGTGTAGAATGCAAGGCTGCAGTGGCATCGAATGTAATTTTAACGCTACGCGATCCGCCTCGGCAGGGGCCTGCACGGTGGCGTGCCTGTAACTGCGACGATTCAGCTCACACAAAAAAAAGGTGCTGAGCTTTGCATCGCGTTCGGGGTGAGGGGGTAGTTGGAAGGGCACGGTCCCCACAAACCAGTCGAACGGGTCCAAGCAATAGAGGGGGTGGGGGCCGGGGGCCAGATGGGTGCTGCTGGGGCTGAGCTTTGGCTCTGAGCCCAAAATGTTGCTGGTCCTGATACACGTTCGGCTCCCGCACACCTGTCGGCTAGAGGGGGTACCAAGTTCAGCAAAAAAAGTGGCACATGAGGTGTGGGGGGAAGGGATTGGAGGTTACACCTGCTTTATGCTACCCAGACACCTACGGCCCGGAAAATTGTTGTGCGATGCTCGAAAATGTTTACAGTCAGGACGTCCTTGCAAAGATGGCTTTTGACATACCAAGAAGTCCTTCAGGCTGGGTTGCCAGTGACGACGTTGTCGGCCGCTCCGCTCTTAGCGCGACCTTGAGAACCCAGCACTGGCTCCACATCTGTTGATGTTGGAGGTACCGACACGTGCTTCGGATGCTACATTCTTAGACTCCTTTGGTCGACAATGCACCAACACACCGGCCCCAATAGATGTGGAAAGATGGAGCCGCTTCTCCGCACGAGGCAAGAATATGACGGGCGCAATCACGCTTAACAACACAGGGAGCAATGAGGCAGGCGCTGAAGGGTAATTGATATTGCAGATATGGAAGATTGTAGACTGGTAGACATTTGTGCAAGTGATCCGTTTCGTTCTTTCCAGGTGAGCATCGTCTTCGAGGAATACGATTTACCAACAGTCGGAAGCTTTCAGAATCTGTTTCTCCAGCTGTAGTGCGCTTGACATCATGTCGGCTGGCATCTGGTCATTGGATCTGTTCTCCAAGGCTCCCATTCTGAGTATTCAGCAGCTGAGCTTCCTGCCAACTTGCCAGGTGGCAGTACAGGAGCCAACGTAGAGAACTGAAAGATGCAAGGGAGCGCTGGAGCATGTTGTCAGGATGTCTCGCGATATCGATTCTGCAAGCCCTCAGATGCTACTCCAACGTGGGACAAGTGTCGAGCCTGCACTCTTTTGGAGTCACGCTAAGTGATGGCATGGCATGGGTAATCGTTTGTGAATTCTTTCCCGAGGTCAAAAATTCGTCAGACTTCTCTCTATCACTGGCAGCGAGAAAAGTTGGAGGCCCCGACAGCCATGTTGCATGGCGCCGTCAGCTGTCTCTTGGATCCTGGGATTATCGGATTGCTTTGTGCAGGTTCTCGCGTTCGCCGGCCCGGTGCGCATGAGACACGACCGGGGCACAGTGGTTGAGGCTCATGCTCGAGCCCGGAATGCTGGCCTCATGCCGGCTTGCAGCAACTTTGGTTCCGACTGCAGACTGTGGTCATGTCTGCGAACATTACGGATGCCAACCCGTTGGATTTTCGCGACCCAGACTTCTTCGCGCAGCTCTTGGAACATTTGGAAAACAGAGGTGTCGTCCGTTGCATGTCATCTTTTGTGCTTTGAAACCACGAGGATCTTGAGAAGTTCGGGATTCAAAATGAGAGTGATGGCATCTTGGCAGAAAGGGCTGCGGGCTGCGCCGACGCTCATGCATTGTGCACAGATGCTTGCAGGTTCTCGGCTCCTGGCTTGGACAGACGGCCTTACCCCAGGACTGCTGGGACAAAAAAGCGGCATCGTTGAACTCCTGTTCTCTTAACGAAAGCGACTGCCTCGGCCTGGGCCTGCGTGGTGCGAAGAATTGTGGGCTGATCGCGGGTGTGAAGGTGCTTCTGCGCTTCAGGGCTTTGAGAGGCTTTCTTCCCTTTTGGGGATGCTGTTGCAGGCACGCGAGATGCGATGGGGGGTGGGTTGGGGGGGGGGGGGGCAATAAAGGGGATTAGAGCTGAGATACGAGGCCCAGCGGATCAATCTTGATGTCTCTTGCTTCTCAGTGCTGGACAGGCATGGTTTCGAGCCTGCAAGATCCTTTGGATTTGGAGGCAGCTTTCTGGAATTGTTGATCTTGTCTCTTTTGCTGGCCTTGATTGGAGGCGAAAGGATCTACCGAGGACCTGCGGACCATAAGCTCATTCCACGCGCAGCGTCCAGGCAGAAAAGGAAGGCTTGAATAGCGTCGAGTGTGTGAAGCTCTGGGTTTCCAGGCAGTGCAATGGAGGTGCTGGCACGACTGGCAGCAGAAGATCACGTGCGCTGTGCATCGCAATGCCAATCAATGCCAGCTTCGACAGCTCGGATGGCACTTCGCAGCTAGGTGCCTCCGGAGGTTACGCACGCGGAAGTGCGGGCTCCTCATTCCTACGCAGAAGTGTCCCTTTGCGTTTCACATGTTTCCACCTTCCCCAGGATTGATGGAAAGGGTGAGGTGCGGCTAGTTTTCACTGAATGGGTTAAAAAGGTGCGCCGCCCATCGCTACCCCGTCCTTGCAGACCTTCCGGACACGAAAATGTCGCCACGGTCCATGTGCAGGCCAAGCGTGCCATGCTGGCCTCCCTCCGAGTTATTCCTGTTGAGAACAGGCTCGAAATGCAGCAGTTGTACTCTGCAGCATGCTGTGTCCGTTTCCAATTTGGTACTCGGAGGCCAGAGTTGGGCATAAAGCTCCTGGAGGCGTCAGACCGACCAATGTTTTGTTGCGTCCAGCAAGTTGCAGCAAGCTTGGTTGCACGGAGCATGCGCCAATTTCGTCGTAGAGGTGGACCTCGCACGCGGCAAGGTCTTTGTGGAGGATAGCTGTGCGTACAAGCGCATGCCCACCTGATTGCATATTAGATGCACCTGGCACGCTGGCCAGATTCCACATGTTTCCACTGCAAACATCTTCGCAAGAACTGCAACAGGCCAGAGGCAAGGCAGCTATTGTTCACATCCGTGAGCAGCTCCTCGTGGGACGTCGGAAGCTTACATGATCAAGTTCCAGACACCTTGTCATAGGCGCACATCCATCGCTGGCGTTGTGCTGTGCCGAAGCAGAAAGCCGTTTTTCTGTTCGAGTCTTTGAAAGACTTCAGATACAGTAGCCTACTCTTTAGTTTGGACATGTCGTTGATCCATAGATCCTTGAACTTGGCAGGGCCTCCACCACCAACTTATGTGACCTTATATGCTCCTCACAATCGAGGACGTTTGGCTCAGCCGATCTTTTTGCCCGAGTTTGCGTGCTCTAACCAGCCTTCTGAACAGCCTTCTGATCTCTCACGCAAGAGCACTCAAGTCTTGAAGACTTGCTTGCCCCCTTGCCCCAGTCTGTCCCAGTGTTCATCTTCAAGTATGCGCCAACTATCGCCAACTACTGTTCATCCTGTGAACAGTTGCAATTCCCTTTTTTCTCTCCGCACTTGGTGCGGCTGTTGGTCGGTCGTGCATCCATGTGGGCCCCCTGACGTTGATGTTCAGCTCAACAGTTCAAAATTTGGGCATGTCTCGGCGCTTCTGGCTACCAGCACTTCCGTGCACATTTTGTCGAAGACAGTCCTGGAATCTGTCACGATGCATCTGGGAACCTTAGTTACTGCCAGGTTTGGTGTCTTGGTGTCCAAGTGTCCTTAGAGCAATTCGTTCCACTAGTGCATGGCATACAATTGGTCCTCGCCGTTCATGGCGGCTTGGCTGAGTCTCAGCTGCCCCGGGTGAGTGAGCGACAAGATCTTGATTGAGTGCCAGGCTGTTGCCGTTTCTTGACTCAACTCTCCATGAAGAAAGCCTCCCGGCGCCAGCCATTCCAATGAATCAACGTCCCCATGTTCTTCCGCTGTCTCGGCGGTTTTGGCTTGCTGCATCTACCAATTCGTACAGGCCAAGCTTGCTACGGGGAATCTACGTAACTATGAAAGTTGTATGGCTGTTGCGGGCCTAAGTGTTGTGCTGGAGGGTGTTGGCTTGGATGCAGTGGTGCACATGACTGGTATTAACTTCTGACAAGAAGAAACTCACCTCGGCCGATATGCGCGGTGCCACCTGCCTGATTATGTTCTCGGAGGGGCTGGGCACATCATTAGCGTGTAAACCCATATGACTCCTTTCACAGCCCGTCCTGCCCACATTGTGTTTGCAGATCAATGGGTGGCGCCATCCCCCCAACCGTTTGCTTGAGCCGATCGAAGCTGCGCAAGCTTGCTGTTCGCATTTCAACCATCGACAGCAAAATATCGTCAAACTATCCGAAGTTAACGACCACCTCCGCCAGGGTCATCCCTCTTGCGCCTACCAGCAGTTACCAGCATGCAAACCAACCGACCCGTGACACATGCTACAAGCTGTGCAAGCCATTTTTTCTCAATCGCCGCCGATATGGCATGGAGTACACCTGGAGAAGCTGAAAGTGCTGACACAGGAGCGATCAGTCGCACTCCTGCATGTGCTTCTCGCAAAACTGCATACATGGCCCCGGGGATTCTAGCCAGATGTAATCTTTGAATTCTTAAGCGACTTATGGGCGGCAGCATGACTGAGTGCTCCTGGTTCAGGAAGGTGCCGCATGTCAAAAGCAAGAGTTTGAAGAGGAACTACGAGCGTCCGAATGCAAAGTTTCTATTTTTGACAGTCAGGAGCCAAAAGATCCTGGTTCTTTGTTTAGGGCTCAGGACGCCGTTGTACCACATGGGATGTCAAATCGTCCATTATTGGCATCACCAGTCTCTAGGTGCATACACACAAGCAATCACAAGCAATCACAAGCATCTGCCAGCCGGCACAGCATGCAGAAGCAGCCAGAAACGAGACTGCCACTTGCAATTTTCCATGCTGGCGACTGCACACAAGCGGACCAGGGCCGCGGTGGGCCTCGGCCGTAAACAAGCATAAACAAGCAACTGAGGTTGCCTCGTGTCTGATGCCTGTCAGGCACGTCTGCTCTGACATGCAGATGACAGTCAATTTCATGACACTGTTTTCGGGAGGCTGTGCTTGATTTACCAGAGGGCGCGTTCCTGGACCGAAACAGGCACGTGAGATCAAGTGAGCAGATGTTGTTGAGATGTACGAATGTAGTAGAACGTACTAGAAGGTACTAGAATGTTTCAGGCAAGCAGGGCCAACTTCAAAACGGGCTCCATGTCCAGCATCCGTGTACGAAGTGTGCAAAGTGCATGGAATTTTGAATGTTGTGATTTGCTGGGGTGGAATTGTTGTGATGCAGAATGTGATCGTTGTGTGAGCAGGAATCCCTCACGGCCGTACTCCGTGTTGCTTGAAAATGTCTTCTTGATGGAGGCAGGACTTGATCAAGATTCTCTGCAAGGATCTGTTTACTGTGATGCAGTTGGGAATGGGCATTGATCTTGTCTAAGAGGATAGGGGGGAGGTTGCCAGGCAAAGTCAGGAAACAGCATTTTAAGGCTGAAACGAAGGAAAAGTGCTGAACGAGGGTTCATGAAGTCATACTACATCCATGTAAACTCGTTAAAACGTGTGTGTGTCGCCGAGGGTTTGTTGATAAAGGAATTCCGTCAATGGGCGTGAAGCATTGCAAAGGCAAGCTCTCGAGTGCAAAGAGACGCAAGCGGCCGAAGTGAGCCATCTGTTGAGCGGAGCATCCATGTTGTCAAGCGATGGCCAGCACATCCACTGCTTCCATCCATCCACGGTCGAATGAGGATTGCGTCCACATTGCTACTTGTGCCAGCGCATCCACCGCACGCATCCGTTGTGCGGGGGCTCCATGTCGAACGATGATGACAGATCAGGGATGATCAGGGACGATTTCTCCAAAGCTGTGACTCTGTGACTTTCCAACACTTGCTAGCGCTTGCCAACTGCAGCACTTGCCAAGTGGGTGGAGGAACGATTCGCCAAGCACCGGCCAAGCATCAGGCAAATCCCTGCATAGCGGTGTTTGGGGTCGGCTCGTACAGAATCTAGATTGGCTAAATGGCCAAATACGCAACGCCTAGCAAGCCAAAAAGCTCAATCATATTCAAGCACTCAACTCGCAATCATGAAGGCGACCAAGCCTTCATGCAGGAAAATGATAGGCACTCGGATGGTGGCCGTATTGGCCTGAGGAGACATGAATGGCCTTGATGATGCCTTCTTCCCTGCATGCTTCCAGTCACGTGCGGCAAGAGTCATGTGCCTGGCACGAGCATGGGGCTTCCCTGCGTTGCGCTTGGCAGTTGCCAGGACGGTTTGCAGCGTCGGCTAGAAGGCAGCGCGGCAGCATTGTACTCCTTGTCAGCAATGCGAGCACATTTTGGCACCTTTTCAGAGGGGAAATTGTCTGTTGAGATCGGAGGACCTCCGGCTGGGTCTGGCGGTGAGCCCCCCAGCACCACCACCGGAAGCACACCTGCTGCACCCACAACCCCCACAACCCCCGGAACCTCGGCGATGCCACCGACGTCCACAACCGCGACCACAACCACCACAACGACTGTGGCCACCACAACCGCCGCAACGACCACCACAACTACCGCCACTACCGGCAGCACGAACCCAGTCCTACTCACCACCACCACCACCACCACCACAACCACCACAACCACCCCCACCGCCACCACCACCACCACCACCACCACCGCCGCCGCCGCCGCCGCTGCCACCACGACCGCGACCGCGACCACGACCACGACCACCGCCACCACCGCTGCCACCGCTACCACCACTACCACCGCCACCGATGCCACCGCCACCAGTATCAGCACCACAAGCACAACCGCAATAACTTCAACAACTGCCGCCGCCAGCACCACCACCGCCACCACCACCGCCGCCGCCACCACCACCACCACCACCACCACCACCACCAGCACCACCACCACCACCACCGCCACCACCACCACCACCACCACAGATGAAGCTGCGCCCTCCACTACCAGGTCACGAGCACGAAGCACCAGCAGCAGCAGCAGCACCACCACCACCACCACCACCACGACCACCACCGAAACCACAGGTGGACCTGCACCCACTACTATGTCACGCGCGCGAAGCACCAGCACTACAACCACCACAGCTACATCCACAACAAGCACCAGTGCAAGTGAATCAACAAACGCTGGAGGAGGAACAGGAACAGGAACCGGCAGCTCAGGAAGTGGCAGCAGCACCGGCACGAGCGCTGGAGACAGCACAGGCGCAGGCAGCAGCAGCGGCGCAGGATCGGGAACTGGCAGCAGCACGGGCACAAGCACCGGAGCCAGCGCAGGCACTGGCAGCAGCAGCGGCAGCAGCAGTGGAACGGACAGCAGTACAGGGACGGGCAGCAGCAGCGGAACAGGATCGGGAACTGGCAGCAGCAGCGGAACGGACAGCAGCACAGGAACCAGCGGAACAGGAACGGGTACAAGCACCGGAGCCAGTACAGGCACGGGCGGAACAGACAGCAGTACAGGAACGGGCAGCAGCAGCGGAACAGGATCCGGAACTGGCAGCAGCACGGGCACAAGTGCCGGAGCCAGTACAGGCACTGGCAGCAGCAGCGGAACGGACAGCAGCACAGGAACGGGCAGCAGCAGCGGAACAGGATCGGGAACTGGCAGCAGCAGCGGAACAGACAGCAGTACAGGAACAGGCAGCAGCAGCGGAACAGGATCGGGAACTGGCAGTAGCAGCGGAACGGACAGCAGTACAGGAACAGGCAGCAGCAGCGGAACAGGATCGGGAACTGGCAGCAGCACGGGTACAAGCACCGGAGCCAGCACAGGCACGGGCAGCAGCAGCAGCAGCAGCAGCAGCAGCAGCAGCAGCAGCAGCAGCAGCAGCAGCAGCAGCAGCAGCAGCAGCGGAACAGGATCGGGAACTGGCAGTAGCAGCGGAACGGACAGCAGTACAGGAACAGGCAGCAGCAGCGGAACAGGATCGGGAACTGGCAGCAGCACGGGTACAAGCACCGGAGCCAGCACAGGCACTGGCAGCAGCACGGGCACAAGCACCGGAACAGGCAGCAGCAGCGGAACTGGGACAGGAACAGGCAGCAGCACTGGAACGAACACTGGAGGAACAACAGGAACCGGCAGCAGCAGCGAAACAGGGTCAGGAACTGGCAGCTTCAGCGGAACGGGATCAGGAACCGGCAGCAGCAGCGGAACCGGAACTGGATCAGGAACAGGGACAGGCCCCCATGCATCTATGTGTGGTACTTTCATGTCAGTGCAGAGTATGCTTGCCCTGCCGCCCATCCGTTCCCCAAGTGGCACAGCATGAGCTCTTGAAGCTAGGTGACTGGGTGTCTTGGGGTCACTTTTTGTGATCATGGTGCCTTTTCTTAGGTTTTGTCGCTTCCGATATCTTCCTACCTTGGAGAACAACTGCACAGCCTTGAGAGATCCTGTGACCAATTCTCAAGCCTGCAAGACTTGTTGATACACACACTATATCACATTCCTTTATGTCTGTTTCATGTTTTATTTCCTCAAGGGGCTTCGCCCATGGGCGGGCAGCGCAGGCAGTAGCCAGGGTTTACGGCAGGCTCCAAAAATGAACTTGGAAAATGTAGACTCCAAAAAGTGCGCGCCATTACCGGCTCACGCCACCCCAGGAAACCCTAAACCATCATAAGCCCTAACCTACGGGCTCAAACAAGATCAGAAAAAGCACGTGTGTTTCTAAGAAACGGCGGGCTCCGAAAACTGCGCGGACATGCCGACACGTGCCACTCGGTAAGACCTCCCACAAAGCGGAAATGTTGCTGCACGCAGAGAAAGCCGGCTGCAGAAAACACCCAGGCCCCGGGCTCATGATGCTCACCGAACCGGCGCCCCAAAACACCATGCCGTCGAGGATCGTATAGGATAGCCGTGGAAGAAACGCGCATTTTTCGGGTGCAAGCCGGCCGGGGAAGAAGAGGGACCAGGGCGGCTTGGGGCGGCTTGGGGCGGACCATAGGCGGTGATCATGGAGGGCGAAATGTCGAGGTCAGGGAAGTCAGGGGAAGGGCACGAGGAATTGAAAGCAAAACGACGGCACGGACAGGTCGGCTCAACGGTAGGGAACCATTGGTTTCTGGCGGGAAAGATCGGGGTCGCTGAGGGGGTTCCCAACCATGAGCAGTGAGCAGGCACATCAGATTCTCAAGACGAGCAGCTGAGATGTGCACAAAATTAATATCTTTCCCTTGGAACTATAGTAATCAACATTGCAAGTGCATGAGCGAAGCGGATAAGACACCTGAACATACGAAGGTAAGAATGTAATCCATAAGATAGAAAGTTGTCTACAGGAAACTGACCACCCATCGAAATGAAAAAACAGTGAAAGACACAAAAAGCACAGATAAAAGCCATTAAATGTTAAGAACGTCTTGAAACGAATTGGACCGACAAGGAAAGCCTGATATCACGGTTTACATGGGGCGTTCACGTCTCTCACCCAGTTCTTTTTAGCGGTTACATATGATTGCCTCTGTCAAAATCCTGTCTGAAAGCTGGACCGTGTCTTGGAGCTGGAGAACATAACCCAGAATCAGTGCCAGATCTGGAGAACACGGCCATAAAGGCCGCAGAGTTTAGGAGATAAAGGAGTGTTGCTCTGCCTTGCTTGCCCATTGTGTGTTAAGCGCATGTCAGGGACCAGCTCGGCCACTTTCTCACTGGATAGCAGCTGGGTACGTGGCCGAGCTGCTGCAGGATGCCACAGTCAGAGGTGCAGTAGACTCAGGTAGACCTCTTTCAGTTCAGGTGAAGTTTTCAGCACATCCCAGCACGATGGTTAAGGCAGTGTATGACCAGAACAGCGACGAGCAGATCAGCTTGGAAGAGCTGAAGCTTGCTCTAGGACCACCTTGCATGTGCAAAATGGATGGGAGATGGAGATGGGTTAGTCGCAGCATTGTTGCAACGGCCTGCAGTGTTGCCGTGTCATGCTGTGTCGGATTGCATCGGTGAATGTGTTGGGTTTGTTCTCAGGAGGTGGAGGCCAGCCGGGCGGTCCAGGCCCTGGGGGCCCCGGCCCGGGTCCAGGCGCGTGCAACATGATAAAGCATGTAGTATTGTAGTAGCTTGATCATACAACATGTTACATGCATATTATTCATTGAGCGCTAGTGACAAGGTGAGGGAGCCAAGCATTCAGCCATTCGGGAGTTCTTCCAAAGAATCTTGTGCAGAGTGGGGTAGTGTAAGCAGACTTCTGGGGATTTGTGCCAAGCCAGCGCACTCCAGGCGGGCCTGGACAGCCCCCACATATCGGTTCCGGAGGCAAAGTTGTGCAAAGAGCACGAGTGTTCGGCTGTGTTACTTCTAAACTGCTTGGTTTGTTGCCAGGGCCAGGTCCAGGTATGGATCGCCCAGGACCCAGTCATGTTAATGAGGTAAAAGAAGCTATCACCTAGAGGAAGCATCAGTCATGCCAGGAATGCCGCCAGCGGGAGGTGGAGGAGTACAGCCCGGGCCCGGGCCCGGAGGGCACGGAGGGCACTCCGTGCCACCGACACAGGACCAAGGTCAGGGTGGTCATTCAGGTCCAGAAGCAGGCGACGGAGGCCAGGCGTATCGGATACTCAGAAAGGTGTATATACATATATATATATATGTATATTTATATATATATATATATATGCTACCCCCCCCCCCCCCCGCTTCAGCATGGTTTCCAGAGAAAAATACTACGTTCCGCCATGCGCGGTGGCTTTTAAAGGGGGGAGGGACTCCCATAAAAACTCCAGCAGAAGTGACCTGAACAATTTGCTCGAGATTGTGGATTGCATGCTATGAATTTAAATAGAAATCCTATGCATGGGAATAGCGTTCCTATCAAATTTAATGGGGTTCATAGGATTCATTTTGTTTTAATCGGAATCTGATTAAAATGAAAAGGAAACCCTTAGACATGAATGAGAACCCTTAATTCCATTAAATTCTATGCGAACCCTATTCAAATGACAGATTCCTATTTAAAATTGATAGGAATCATATTACATTTGTAGGAGCCTTATGAAAATAA
Source organism: Symbiodinium natans (assembly GCA_905221605.1). NCBI lineage: Eukaryota > Dinophyceae > Suessiales > Symbiodiniaceae > Symbiodinium > Symbiodinium natans. Next base: position 440,874 of record CAJNDS010002359.1, read on the forward strand.
TTAGGCAAACTATGAAAATTTTTGGGTCTTATAAACAGAAAATAGGAATGTATAAGAAGTTAATAGGAAGCCTATTAACATGAATAGGAACCCGATCAGAGCCTTATTAAAACAACTAGGAACCCTATGAAACTTTATTTGCATCCTATGAAAATACGTATGAGTCTTTCATTGAATCAAGTTGTTTTCGGATAACAGCTAATAGGAAGCCTATTAGAATGAACCTTAACAAATCAAAAAGAACGCGGTGGTAATTCATAGGAATCTTACTAAAATGAGAAGGATTCTTATTTAGATTAATAGGAACTAATATGGCTCCTATGAACAAAATAAGATTCCTTTAACAAGAATTAATAGAAATCCTACTACATGAATATGAGCCTAAACCAATACGAATCCCTTTCAAACGAATGAGATCCCTATTAAAATTAATACGAATCCCGTTAACATGAATAAGGACCCTAAAATTGATAGGACTCTTATTACATTAGTAGGAGCCTTATTAGAATAATTAGGAACCCTATGAAAGTTTATTGGAATCCTATAAAAATAAATAGGAAAAGTCATAGGAATCCTGCCAATATTTTGCGGAACCGATAAAAGTTAATAGGAAGCCCATTAAAATGAATAGGAACCCTTTCCAAATTGAAAAGAACCGGTTATAATTCATAGGAATCCTGTTAAAGTGTGAATCTTACTAAAATGAATAGGAACCAACAGGAATCCTGTATAGAATAATGTGAATCCGCTTAAAAGATTAGTTTTTTCTGGACAGTATAGCGTTTTTTTGCAGTCCCAGGCCCCCAAAGTGCTGTACTGTCCCAAAAAAAACAATCTTTTTAGGGCAAAAAGTGCAAAAATGCTGTACTGTCCCAAAAAAACAAAAAAAAAACCAAAGTTTGGAGAGCTTGGGCTCCTCCAGGGCCTGGAGGTCTCCAAACTTTGGTTTTTTTGGTTTTTTTGGGACAGTACAGCAGTTTTTCTCGGTTTGGCTCAAAAACATTGCTTTTTTTGGGACAGTACGGCATTTTTGCAGTCCCAGGCCTCCAAAGTGCTGTACTGTCCCCAAAAAAACTAATCTTTTTAAATGCTGTACTGTCCCAAAAAAAACCAAAAAAACCAAAGTTTGGAGAGCTTGGGCTCCTCCACGGCCTCGAGGTCTCCAAACTTTGGTTTTATTGGTTTTTTTGGGACAGTACAGCATTTTTGCTCGTTTTGGCTTAAAAACATTGGTTTTTTTGGGACAGTACAGCATTTTTGCAGTCCCTGGCCTCCAAAGTGCTGTACTGTCCCCAAAAAAACTAATCTTTTTAAATGCTGTACTGTCCCAAAAAAACCAAAAAAACCAAAGTTTGGAGAGCTTGGGCTCCTCCACGGCCTCGAGGTCTCCAAACTTTGGTTTTTTTGGTTTTTTTGGGACAGTACAGCATTTTTGCTCGTTTTGGCTTAAAAACATTGGTTTTTTTGGGACAGTACGGCATTTTTGCAGTCCCTGGCCTCCAAAGTGCTGTACTGTCCCAAAAAAACCAATGTTTTTAAGCCAAAACGAGCAAAACTGCTGTACTGTCCAAAAAAAACCAAAAAAAACCAAAGTTTGGAGACCTCCAGGCCCTGGGGGAGCCCAAGCTCTCCAAACTTTGGTTTTTTTGTTTTTGTGGGGCAGTACAGCATTTTTGCTCGTTTTGGCTTAAAAACATTGTTTTTTTTTGGGACAGTACAGCTTTTTTGCTCTTTTGGGCTTAAAACATTGGTTAGTACAGTTGAGCGCTTTCGTGCTCGCTGCCCTAGGAGGCTTCGAAAGCCTAAGCCTCTAGACCCGACCATGGCACCTGAGAGGAAAAAGTGTGGGCATATGGGGGGGGGGGGGGTACCATATATATATAAATGTATGTATATATACACATATGCTGCCCCCCCCCCCCACGCGCCTACCTTTCCTACCTTTCTTTTGTTTTGAACACATGTGTTGAACCAATGGCTGTTTATGGTGTGCTCATGCAAGACACAAATTTACAAACTGTGGCGCTCGACGGCGGAAACAGAGCACGACTGCTTTTAGCACGGAATTCGCGAAGACGATTGAGTTTCGAAGGGCTGCTGCCGAATCTGCAACTTACTTGTAGAACTTGTTCACAGTTTGGGTGCACGGATCGCCGCCCAAGCTAGAGATCTTGAGTGCATACGGAACATATGATAATCTTGCGTAAGACAAAAATTGGTTGGTGAGCTTTCATATGTTTACGCTTGAACTATATGTGCATAGTCTGCGATGTTGCGTTATATTATGAACATCCAAATATGCTGTCCACAGAAGCTTATGCGATTATTAGAGGCTTAAAAGAAGTTAGTTTATGTCAGTTCAAAATGTATCGAAGATACGGATATTTTTAACTGGCGAGATCTGCTGCTTTTTTTAGTCCGCCAGTAGGCGGAAACCAGAAAAATGTTATGTTGTTCATTACTACTAGTTCTAAATATGATCATGTGAAGCTAAGTCTGTCATTGCAACAACAGTCCCGTTTGTCATATCTAAATATTTGTATACTCGACCGAAATTTTCTTGGACATCATGTTGTTAATAACTCATAAATAATGCAAGAACCCGATTGTAACGTGTGATGCGCTGAATGCGTCATTTTTGTTAGCGTCCAAATATAGAGCTCACCATTAAGATATGCACATATTATCTGCATAAACGTATCAATATAACCATGCCTTTCTTCGTAAGCCAATACTGTAGTGTGCAAGGATGTATGTTTATTATTGACCGTGTGCAGCGATGGGCATTTCGGACGCTGGAATGCAGCGACATATGTGACGTATAGCTTATAGAAAACACTTACGCGCAGCAGTTCCCCACCCCTTGGAAGAAATGGACATAATTTTAACGCTACGCGACCCGCCTCGGCCCGGCCCAGCGCATCCGCGTGAGCATGGTGATTCCGCAGCGCCCAAGTTGCTGGGCCCCAAGCAATAAGGGTTGGGTTTAGGGTTTAGGGTTTAGGGTTCCGGGTTTATGGTTTATGGTTTGGGGTTTGGGGTTGAGGGTGAGTTTAGGATTGAGGGCTTAGGGCTCAAGGTTCACGCTTTGGGGTTTAGGGTTTTTTGGCTGTGGGGTTCAAGAATCGTAGGGTGGAGCCAGCCCATCAGGGGTAGGGGGGGTGGGGGGGGAAGGGGGGGCAGGGGGAGGGTGGGAGGGGGGGGGTTTGTTGAAGGTTTGAGGGTTGAGTGCTTCGGTAAGGTTTGTGTAATGCGTCCCAGGCCGTGCTCACAGCAGTTGAGCCTCACCAATGTTCTGTAGGTTGTGGGGGGGGGGGGGTAGGAGGGTGGAGGGGGGGTTGGGGGGGGAGAGGACGGGGGGGGGGGGGGGGGGGGGAGGGGGGGGGGGAGGGGGGGGGGGGGGGGAGGGGGGGGGAGGGGGCGAAAAAGGGGGGGCCCTGCTGGGAAGGGCTGCCACTGCCTCTGATCCCGGCCCCTGCTCTCCGAAGGGGGTACCCATTTTTGGCAAAAAAAGGGGTCCGACTGTTCTGACAACCTATACACCTTCGGCCCGAGGCCTCGGCGGATTTCTGAAAAAGGATTAACAGAATTACTTGTAGACATGATGTAGTGTTAAAGTTATACGCTCGAATAGACAGGTATTGTGCCAAATAATCGCTATATTTGGGGGTTAGGTTTTTGTAATTTGGAGTTAGTCATAGTATTCGTTGAGTGCAATAGCAGATGGCTTGCAGCGAGAAAACATGGTCTCATCGAGTGAGCTTTAAAGGGTTGCACCTTCTTTACCTAGACATTCATTTGTGGTCGAAATTTGACTTGAGTGGCAGGGAAGATTCGATGGTAGTGAGGGACAGCTACTAGGATTCGGCGCTATGCCAAATCGTGGCGTTCAGGGGCTAGTTTTTTGGCTAGTTATACTAGTCCCTGATTTAAATTGCACATGGAACGCAATGGTCGTGCTTTCTAGTTTCATATCTGTCTGTTGCCCCAAGCTTGAAGCTTAAGTGCTTGACTGGGTTGTGTTCTTGGACAGTCCAGCATTTATGCTTCTGTTTGCTGAAACGGATTTGTTAATTTGGGACAGTACTGCGCTTTTGCAGTCTGAGGCCTCCAAAGTGTTGTAATGTCCACAACACACCAATCTTTTACGTAAAGGAAGGGCTGCCAAAATGCTGCAAGGTCCCAAAAACAGGCCCAAAAGCAATCTTCAGAGACCTCGAGACACAAGTTGGCCACAAGTTGGCACGCAGGTTCCGATCGGTTCCTCTTTTCTCTCTTTTTTTTTGGGGGGTTGTTTTTGGGACAACAAACCAATATTTTAAAGCACACGCTTGCCAAAACCCTGCACTGTCCCAAACACACAATCTTCAAAGATCTTCAAAGGCCTCGAGGCATGAACTGGCCTGGAAGTTCTTAAAGATTGTTTTCTTGTTGACAGTACCGCATTCTTGTTTGTTTTTTCTTAGAAAGATTGGCTTGTTTTGAACAGTACAGAGCATTTTTGACGTACAAACGGATGCTCACGATGGTCGTCTCAACTGCTTTTCCTGCCGTACTCAGCTTCCAAACCCAACTTTAACTAGCAAAGCTGAACTTTCAACCGGAAACCCTCCAAGACATGACTACCTGCAGTGTTCGGCAACAGAGAGGTAGGCACATGGGGAAGCAAGATGAGAGTATATGTATAGACATATATATATATATATATATCTGTGTGTGTATTTCCTTTATACAGATGTACATTACGGCTGAAGGCTGGGTAGGCATGCAGCAGGAAGTTCCCAATCTCAAGCCTGACCTGAACCAACGGAATTTCGAATCAGACGGGGCAGGGGAGTGCATGAAATATGAGTTCAGTTGTAGTTACACATGCCACTGTTGCACTCGCGACGACTCTGATCCAAGTACGAATTAACTTGCTGATCTTGCTGGATGATCCACGTCAGGTGGCTGCATGCCATGCTTTAGGAGGAGGCCGGTGAAATTCACTGGCGCCATGAACTTCTGGATGCACGAGACATCATTCAACTCCCAAGATTGCCAAGCTGAAGCCAGGCTCGAGGTGATGCCTACCGGTGAGGCAGTGGAGCAGCTGCTGAAGCGCCGCCTTGAAGGCACATGGCAGGTGTAGCCAATCTTGAGACATGTGATGCTCGATGATATTCGTAGCTTGGGTCTTCTGTGGTTTTCTGCACTGAAATACTTGTGGTTTCCACGTCAGCGGTGGCAGGTTGGCCGATGCCGAGTGAACCTCCCCGGCAGCTGCAAGGATGGGGGGAGTTTCGATTGGGCTTTGGGCTTTTCGAACGCAGGGGAAGTATGGAGAAGTATTCATATGACTCAAGTAATCAAGAGATAGGATGAAAGGTTGTCTTTCAAGGCATCGTGGAAATCGTGTTACGCGATTCGTCATCTGGCGGCTCTTCGGGCTCCTCTCATAAGATCGACGCTTGCGAGAGTGCTTTAGTGACTTTACTTGTAGTAGTCTTTTTGCGCACCAAATCGCCCCTCCCACTCTACCCGAACGAGAAGCGTGTCTGGCCGTGTCTTCGGCTTGGATAATCTTGGGTATCAAGATGATTGGAGATGCATCGTTTGGTGTATGAGTCTGGCAGCGCTTTCTCGTAGCAGGAATGCATAAGTTCCAGATGAATTTTGCCAATGCCTTGCAATTCTCGTGTCAGCGACGCTCGCCACACCACAGATGCCATGAAAATGGTGTGAAACATCATAAAGCTCGCTGTGTGTGTGTGTGAGTGTCGTACGCGTTTTGGGGCTTCCTGTACAGATGGAAATGCATTCGTCCTGCACTTGCACAGTAGTTGCACCGATCGGACCTTGACTTGTGATAAATGACATGTTGAACTTCCGAGGAGGGCAATGTTGCCCTGCGCAGCAGGGTGGACAGCTGAAGCCCCGGAGAGCATTTGGAATTGAAAATCACTTAGATATGAAAGGGGATTCAGAAATTTGACATGCGTTTCAAGGCAGTTCACCAAGCCACAGGCCCTAGGCGCCAAGTTGGAAGTGAGACTCGCAACTCTAAGGCCAACCGATGAGATGAAGCAGGCCTGTGGAGTCCTGTTAAGTCTTAATATGTTGAGAGTTTGAACTTTGCTTCGCGTTTTTGCTTCTGTCTTGGTGGAGGCCATGAATCAAGCAACAGGTGGGCAACAACAACCGCTTTCCACCGGCAGTCAGGACGGAGCTCTCGATGCTTCATTGTGCGCAGGCTGCACGCTCCCTTTTTTTGAGGCTAACTACTGCCACTTCACGGAGCTCTATGATGTGCTGATGGGCGAGTGCGTAAAGGGTCGATGCAGATCACCAAACACAAGGTTCGTCTGCGAAGATCGACGATTTGCCCTCTACAGTTCTAGATGTCCTCCGCCAGTTGTGAAGGCCTGATGAAAATCGGTTTTGCCGGCCCATACCACTTCCGGAGTTGAACACTTTGGACCCTGCTGCGGCTGTTCCCTGGCTTTTCCCGTCGCAGGAACCATGTGAGGGCTGCTCCCAATTGAGGTTCCTGTTTCCGAATGGGACTTTTCGTTTCATGAGGGATCCTATGGTAGTGGCTAAAAGGGGGTCTCAGACGTGACAACATTCCGGCATACCTCGAGGTATCTGATGAGCTGAAGTTGAGCGGCTTGCCGGCTAAATTCGACTTGGTGCGTGCCTGAGACGGTCTCAAACTGTGCACCTCGCCCAGCGCAACAACTGTACTGAGGACTCGGTTCTGCAAGGTGGGACCGATCGTCAAGACTTCGAAATCGAGTTCATCAGGTTCCAGAAAGAATAAATTCCTTTAAAGTCGTATGGAGTGGGTGGCGCTTCTCATGCCAGGGACCTTGCGCAGCAATTGGACATTCCAGTGCGAATGCTGGAAGTGCCGGCTCCTTTGTGACATGTCCAAGAGCACCCCGGGTTCACAGTGTGGGCATGCATGGACTGCAAGCATCATACTGATGGTACACTGGTTCAGAGAATTTCAGAGACGTTTAATTTTCAGCTCAAAAACCATTTGGCCCACTCAGAACAATACGAGCCATTGTTTTGGCTCCCAGCTTAGCAACTGTGATGCAGATACTAGCCCACTCAGACAGGTAGCTTTTGATTCTGCCCCTGCGCGTTCTTAAGCTCCTCTGCACTGTGTTCGGGCCTGTGACCAGCGCAGGGCAAATAACAGTCTGACGGCGTTTGAGGCACACTAAAAAAGTCATGGGAATCGAGGTATCAACACAGTGCTGCTGTGTGATGGTTTACATGATCATGGTGGCCCCTAAGTCCATCCTGTGTCTTTCGAGTCATTTAGTTCCCCATGCACACTCCACATTATCATATAATTTCCCAGCGCCCGCCTCCGCACATCCTCTAGTCCCGAAATCCCACTTGAACGTTTCTATGGACATCGCAGATGCTGCGAGTTCATATCGTTTCGTTCACCCAGTGACAGCTCTAAGTAGAGTTTGCTTCGTATAATGCCTTGCCGTGGCCCTACGCCAAGGACGGATGTAACGGAAGGCTCCGTCATCGTCAGCTTCAGGTTCAATTCTGGCTTGTGATGCTTGATATGTGCAGAGCTGATCTCCCGAAAGCGCTTTAGAGGATCCTTCCAGATACCGAGGATGTGGAGGCAGCACATGAGTCTTTGCAGCTGCGACCCCACAAAAACAAGCAAAGATAGAGGGGAGCAGTTGAGCCCTTTCAAGGCAGTTGTTGGCTTCTCGGCTTGTTGTGCTTCTTGAGGGGTTCAGTTCAGTTTCTATGGCGACGACGATTCTAGTAGTAGTAGTAGTAGTAGTAGTAGTAATAATAATAATAATAGTAGCAGCAACAGCAGCAGTACCACCGCCACCGCCACCACCACCACCACCACCACCACGACCACGACCACGACTACGACGACGAGGACGAGGACGATGAGGACGAGGACGAGGACGACGACGAGGACGAGGACGACGACGACGACGACGTCGACGTCGACTACCAAGACGACTACCAAGCCACCGATTCGAGCAAGCTCTGTCGACAGCACAGGCCCAAGAATTCATGGATCCCGGCTGCCGTGGCCCTGCACTGCCGACCTGCCGAAAAACCACGAAAAAACCACAACGGTGACACTTTGCACAGGAAGTTGTAAGAGACGGTGGGTACTTGTACTACATCCTCAACCCCCCATGGATCCATGGTTTTGCCGGTCTTTCAGCCTCAAGACATACAGGGTTGAATCCTCAGGGCAACCATCACAATTTTGAAATCCTGACCGAGGCCTCGATTCCGGAATACTACAACAAGTACGTGCCAGCAAACCCCGAACATTTTGACACTGCAGAAGTATTCTCCTCACTCATAAACCCCAAGTGCCTATGACCAATCTAACAAACCTTTTTCGTTCAACAACCCTTGAATGCCAAGGTAGCTCCACGTGCGATCGAGTCACTTTATCCAGGCAGTACTGAAACATGCGCTATACATATACCCTCCCCCCGAAACAAAACACCATTCACACAATACGATCGTAACATCCACATAAGCGGCCCCACCACAAGCCAACTCACTAGAATTGTCCTCCCACGGCACGGCTTCTAAATGCTTCCCAAAGGTCTCCCAACACGGTTATTATGCTGGATGCCCTTGGGAGAAACATTCAACAAGCAAAATGTCTTCGGCCAGGCCAATCCAAAGCAGAAAGCAAAGACCCGAGATTTACATTTTTATACCAGTGTAATATACGACTATGTCGAGCTATGCTCTCCACGTCTTACTCGTAGCTGGGAACGCGCGCTGCTTTTTGATTCCTCACTTGGGGGCCTCACTTTTTCTGATAGCTTTAGGGCGACACTGCTTGCGATTTATCGTTTGGACACCTGGTCTTTTGAAAACATATTATGGGGGACACTGCTTGCGATTCGTCACTGGGGACTCGTTTTTTCAAAAATCGTACCGGGGCACACAGGTCATGACCTCACCAAATGGGTGGGGTTGTTAAAGAAGGATGAAGCCTATACAATCCTATACACAGCTTGAAACTTTCCAAAACAATTTTGTCTTTCGAAAAACACAGCCTTGTAGCTTGAGGCACTCTCAAACCTTCGGCCCTTAAGCCCAAAAACAAGCATCGATTTCAACAGCCGTCACAAACCCCAGCACTCCCAACAATTCCACTAAGGTACATGCTGGTGATGCTCTTGAAAAAATTCATTCAACAGCGAATGTCCGTGGCCAGGCCTATCCAAAGCACAGAGTTCCAATTTGCCTAAGGCAAAAGGCCAACTTGTCTTTACCTAGAATGTAAGCTTACTTCCCAACAGCAGGCCGGGATCCCTTCATGGCATTATCAGCTTTACAAAGCACGTTTCGCGCGCGAAATATGGATGAAAGCAGGTGGGTTGGCAGCCCCCCAGGCCCGTGCGCTGAACAGCATGTCCCGACTCTTCAAGCCAGAGCAGGCAGATAACGTCCAGATGACAAACATCCAATTTACGAATCAGACGCGCAAAGTGGCGCATCTGGAATGAACCAAGCCCCCGAAGCACGCACTGGCTTTATTTTGTATTTGTATCGTTTTGAATACTATTGCTACCACTGACGATTTCGGTGCTGCGCTGCAGAGTCAGTGTCCTGGCTTTTGGGTTCTACGTTCGCCCTCCACTGTCAAACAGTAGTTGTTGGTTTACTTGCTGCGTGCCGCCCCGAAAGTTGGAGTTGGCCTCTACGAAGTATCCGTGGACTGCCCAACCATGTCAGACATGAACGATTACTATCATTATTATGTCGAATTTTGATGCCACTGCGAATATAGTTCATTATAATTACTATTTCTGTTGCTGAGACTGTGGCTAGTTTTTTAACTGCCGTAGGGCGTCCTGCCCGGCCTCGCATGGCCCTGTACACGAGGTGTGCCTTTTGCCTAGTTGGCCACGCGTCGCGCCCCACACTAGGAGCGGCGCCGCGGTACAAAGGGAAAGTGTCAGCCGCGCAGCACGTGTGTGTTTAGCACGCGCTACCAACTGCAAGGAAGTTAGGCACCGAACATCGACGTTTCCTACTCGTTTTGTTGCTGAGGTTTGTTTTGTTCAAGTTTGCCTTTTCGATAGCGTTTTTCATCACTCACATCGCGCAGCAGGAGCAGGCAAACTCACAGGAACACATAACCCCAAAAGCCAGCCTGGTTGTGACCACATATTGTTTGGTGTGTTTGCCGGCGCTGCACTGGTTCCTGTGTACCTTGCTTGACTTTGTGAACCAAGTTTCTGATAGGCACCGTTGAACCCGAGCATTGTCCAGATGAGCCTCGCAACGGTTCGTCAAACAATGCGCTTGCCTTACCTACTATGCCATTGCTTCGAACTGTTCGACAAGGACCTAGCAAACATTCATTCTAGACTGAGGGATACTGCTGCAGCTGCTGACAGCATCCTGACTTTCACGGCTGCCCTGCCATGTGCATCATCGCGGGTACGGGATTGTTCGAAAAGTCTGGCTGACCAACATGATCCCCAAAGGAGTTTTGGCAGAAGCCAGGACACAGCTCATGGCGTGGCCGCGCCAGCCACGACGCAAAGGGCACAGCAGCTGTCGGGCCAAGAGGACATTCCCTGAGATGTTGTGGCTGTACTTGTTTGCATTTATTTGCTTGCTAGACTCAGCGTGAAGCGGGTGCAGCCGGCGGACCTTAGCGGCAAGCAACGTACGAGAGTCTCTTGATCTTGTATATTATGTATACATATATGTGTAATTATATATTATATGGATTTTAATTGCAAATGAGTCTCATTTGCACACATGCTGGGTATGTAGGAAGCTGTGTCGCAATGCAGTAGTTGTCGTAGAGAGAACGAGAGCGAGAGAGAGAGAGAGAGAGAGAGCCCCCTGGGGGCGGCTCTCTTCAGAGGGAGGGAGAGAGAGAGAGAGAGAGAGAGAGAGGGAAGGAGCACGCGGCGGGGAGACGAGAGGACGAAAAAGACTCCTCGACCTTACTCCAACACATGGTGGACCTCCAGCACGGCAAGCACAAGGACACTGCGAGAGAAGCCGGGCTCTACGTCAACCACCACGTCGCCAACGCCACGCAACAGGGAGACGAGGTGGCCTGGGTCCAAGGATGCAAAAGAAAGAGGAGCGACAGGGACCCGGAGAACCATACGGACCACGGCGATGGCGAGGACGAGGTGAAGATGGAAGACAAACGTGAAGGAAGTAGGGGGCCGCCAAGCAACGCGGCCGTCAACGCCAATAGGGAGGGGGCCAGCGACGTCGACCTGGAGGAGCAGAGAAGGTTCGAAAACGAAACAGAAGAGGAGAGAGCGCTACAAGAAGAGTTCGAGCAAGACCGAGCACTACACGAAGAATGGGTCCAGAAAACGATAGACGACTACTTCGCGGACGCCGAGGAGGAGCAGCCGGGGCCAAGCCGACAACGACCAGGAAGGCAACAAGAAGAGGGGGCCAAGCACCACGCGGACGCCATCACTATGGCTTTTGGCAGGTGGTCGCTGGGCACCGCAGCAGGGGGGGCTTCGAGATTGAGGAGGACAGTATCAGGGAGGTCCTGACCCACATCCTCAACTTGCACCCGCTGATGGCTGAAGATGGAGAGGCGCCCACGCCGCACCTCACCCTCC
>CAJNDS010002359.1:457500-469657 GCA_905221605.1 Symbiodinium natans
TGGGGTAGCCTTCGACAGTTGGATACTCAGCATTTGACACCCAGTACCACCTGACAGTTCCTCCATGGAACAGTGCCGGCGGCCGTTCAACCTGGAGGTGATCCAGTGGCCATGCGCGCGCACACACATGATCACACATGCACATGCGCACACATGCGCGCACACCCGCGCACACGCCCACCCACAAACGCCCACACACACACACACCACCCACACACACACACACACACACACACACACACACACACACACACACACGCCCACACACACACACACACGCCCACACACTCACACACCCAACACCCAACACCCACACACACACACACCCAGCATCGATTTGCCGTGCGTTGGCTCCATGCACTTGACTCTTTGCGCTCGAACTGTATGCACTTGGACAAGTGTATGTACTTATATGGTTGCATACTCACTTGTATACTGCACTTGTATGCTGGACGTGCATGCACTTGACCTGCATGGCATTCAAGTGTGTTGAGTTGAATGCCATGCACTTGTGGTCAACTAACTCTATACACTTCATGGGCATTCAATACATCTGAAGTAAACGGACTTGAACTGTATGAACTTCACTTGCATGCACCCGACTCGGCTGTGCACGTGCTATGAAAGAAAATACAAAAACATCTAAGGCGAGAGCCGTCAGCCATGAGCATCATCGGCAGTCGCTCTGAAGTCCAAGCTCATAGTCCAGGGCACCTTTCAGGAAGCAAGAACTCAGCATGCACGCGTGTAGAGCATCCGGTTTGATGTGTGACGGCACATACGCCTTCGTGCTGCAGGCAGGAATCTAAGCAGTCATGTCTCTTTTTGTGTCTTGGGCTGGCGTACTCCTGTCTCTGGAAACTGGAAGGTTTTCGAGGCCCCGGAATTCGAGTCCCAACATTTTTGCGAGGTTTTCGACACCCCGGACGAACTCGAGTCGCACGATACGCGTGAGGTCTTCGAGGAATTCGAGTCCCACGATATTTGCGACGGTTTCGACGTCCCGGAATTCGAGTCCGACGATATTTGCGAGGGTTTTCGAGGCTCCGGAATTCGAGTCCCACGATATTTGCGAGGCTTTCGAGGAATTCGAGCCCCACGATTTTTGCGATGGTTTCGACACCCCGGAATTCGAGTCCCACGATGTTTGCGAGGTTTTTCGAGGCCCCGGAATTCGAGTCCCACGAAATTTGCGAGGTCTTCGAGGACTTCGAGTCCCACTATATTTGCGATGGTTTCGACATCCCGGAGTTCGAGTCCCACGATACTTGCGAGGTTTCGAGGCCCCGGAATTTGAGTCCCGCGATATTTGCGAGGTTTTCGAGGCCCCGGAATTCGAGTCCCACGATATTTGCCATGGTTTCGACATCCCGGAATTCGAGTCCCGCGATATTTGCGAGGTTTTCGAGGCCCCGGAATTCGAGTCCCACGATATTTGCCATGGTTTCGACATCCCGGAATTCGAGTCCCGCGATATTTGCGAGGTTTTCGAGGCCCCGGAATTCGAGTCCCACGATATTTGCCATGGTTTCGACATCCCGGAATTCGAGTCCCGCGATATTTGCGAAGTTTTGGAGGCCCCGGAATTCGAGTCCCACGATATCTGCGATGGTTTCGACATCCCGGAATTCGAGTCCCACGATATTTGCGAGGTTTTCGAGGCCCCGGAATTCGAGTCCCACGATATTTGCGAGGTTTTCGAGGCCCCGGAATTCAAGTCCCGCGACCCAACAGGAAAGTTCAGCACGCGCTGCTGGAGGGTCACGATCACACCGCAGAGCACACAGAATGCAAACCAGTCAAAAGTGAGAGTTTTCAAGTCGGGTTTTGTGTTTGACTCAACTGCATCAACAGCGTAGGGCTGTATATCCTGCATACAGGATCATACAGGTATGACTGAGTCCTTTTTCTAAGGGGAGAAGAAGAGATGTTGCCACAAAGCGGTAGCGGTAGTTGCACAGCATCGCCAGTTTTCCATGTACACTTTGGGCAACGATGTCCGAGGTTGACATTGACTTGGCAGTTTTCATTACGCCGGTGCACAAGAAGGCGGTCGCTTCCAAATGTTACAAATAGACATCAGAATCGACTTCAGAATCTGCCAACCGTAACGTTTCACGAGACCCAGGCCGGCGTCAGCCATCACTCTCGGCTTGCCTCGGATTGCCTTGCAGGTTGAGGCAGCATTGTTGTGCCCAACGAGAGCGCTAGAGGAGGACTGTTGTGGACTGTTTGCTGCTGGAATCACCGTCTGCTCCTGTCTGCTCTGCCGACGCTATTGCAATTTTCAGACCAAGCCTCAGGATCCCGTAGCGAAGATGTGGCAGCGAGATGCGCTCGCAGACGGCTTCGGTGGCAACTTTTTGTTCAACACTCCGGACAGCGTGCTCCATACAGAAATTCATAGCAACGTCATGCAGAACGGAATGCCTCCCCAACTTTGGCCTAAGCTGTGTCGGATGAGATGCAGTGAGGAGATGATTGCCTTCAAAAGTTGGCGCATCCCGAAGGCAAGCCTGTGATCGCTTTGACTTGTTAAGTCTTGTTAGGCGTTTCTTTTCGGAGCGGGGTCAGGATCGTCGAATGACCGTCATGGACTGCGAGACCTTTGATTGGTTGGAAGCGGTGATGAAGGCGATTGGGGACTAGATGCAGTGTTTTCGCTGATCTTGTGTCTATCAACAATCAATCCAGATATGATTGACAAGCAAGCTACTGTAGGCTTTAAGAGAGGAAACCAGCGCGTGCAACATCTGGGATAAATGGGCGCAGTAGCAAGAGGACCACAGCCTCGTCAATCATCCTGGATGTCAAAAGAGAAAGCGCAATGCGGCGATCACCCTAGTACCGATTGCCAATGCGGACAGACCTCTTTAGCTATGTTATGTTATCTTCATGATATTGGCCTACCATTTGTCTTGATTTTTGTCTTTCTTCATCTTGGAAGAGCTATATTTTCTGCTTACTACATAGTTGTGCAATCCAATGCGCGATCCATAGACCTGGATTTCTGGAAGTACTGTTTACTTCTTCTGCGCGGCGACAACATGTATGGGTGATGTCTTTCCTCCAAGTTAATAGAACGGCTTTGCGAATGACATGACATTTACAAACCAACATTAAAGATGTTCTTTGTCTTTGGATTTCTATTTAGTTTCTGGCTTTTGACCGTTTTCTACACTTTCTACCCTCAATATGCCCGTATGTACTTGCACCGATAGTCAAATGAGGGTTGTTCAAAACCCCCCTTGTCTTCGAGTTATACTGGGGCGACCATCAGATGATGGAAATGAGGGTCTGCGAAAGTCCGCGATGGGCCCGCGAAAGACAAATCACGCTTTCGCGAAGTTTTGTGTTAGTACTGTTTGTGCTGAAACTAATACGGGTGTAAAATAGGCTCCGCGAAAGTCCGCGATGGGCCCGCGAAAGACAAATTGCTTTTCGCGAAGAATGGTCGTTTTGCCGTGAAGCAATTTCGAACAACCGTCAAATATATTTCGGCATCTCTTTTCTCTCATATCCAAATACTGCATTACATGCACGTGGGGTTGTATAATAACCCTGCAGCTTGCGGTTTAGAAAGGAGTGCGCCCGAGTATCGTTTAGCTTGTAAAACGATAAGGAGGAAAAACGATAACTTTCTGCAGGGTTTTAGTTGTGTGGCCCCTTACACGCCTAACACCCCTCACACCCCTCACACCCCTCACACCCCTCACACCCCTCACACCCCTATTCTTTAGGTCAAAAACGATAGCAAAACGACAACCAGAATCGCGATGGGGTCTGTTGAAGGACCTGGACCATTCCAGGGTTGAAGATGTGTGCCCTGTGGTGACTCTGGTCTTGGGGTGTCTCTGTGGGCCTGGTGATTGAATTGCGCGCCGGGTGAAGCGCCCTCAGAAACCTCGCTGTGGCTGGCGTTTCCGCGCAGGTTTGGGTTTGAACCAAGAGCCTTCCTTGCGCTGGGACCTAAAGACGCCCGTTATTAACCCTGAAGCCCACGGCTGTAGGCTCAATGTTGAAGCCACCCTAGATCCAAGGCTTTGGAATGCAAGCCAACCAAGCGCTCCGAAGCATTTCCTTTTATAAGCAAACGCTGTAAAACGATAAAAGTTCTAGCCAACAATACTGTGTTATGTGCGCACACACTGTAAAACGATAAGGAGTAAAGAAAAAAAAAGATAACATTTTTGGGGACCAGCAGGTTTCCATCGGGGTTGTTATACAGCCCCACGTGGCTTGCTCACTCCTTTGAATTTAGTACCTGAGGGACATCCTTGCATTCTGCAGAAAAACCAACGCTGTTGCGCTGAAATGAGCGAACACAAGATTCAGCGAAGAAGTATGAGTTCCAATCGCATCTTTCAAGGACAAATAGTCACCAAAGAGGCTGCATCCTTTCAAAAGCTCTCCTGAGTGGGATACTCAAGCCCTGCAGCTGGAGTCTCTCAACACCGAGAGTTCGGCTGTCACGCATAGCATGCTTCTTCAGATGATTCCTCGACGTGCTGCTATGCTGCTATGCAATCCCTGAATCTGCAGACATCCTGCAAACCCTGCAAGCAGGTTGATTCTGAGCCGTAACTCGGAAAACTCTTGTGCAAGGCAAGGCCAACAAATAAACATGATAATAAACATGAACCATGAGAGCTTCAACTCGTGCGCAGAGGCCAGAGTGTTCGAACTAGCGGTGACCCATGTATTGACACAAGCTGCATTCTCACACGTCAAGAAGCATCGCGCGAGGACAAGGCGGCCCGTTCCGGCAAGAACTTCTCCGAAAGCCAAAATCCCTACACGTCTGAGAAGATGTCATCCTGGCAGACTTTTCTGTACATCTGGTGCTGCACAGCAGGATGCTGCTGCAGGATTTCACTGTTGCTTGCCGCTTGCAGTGCTTGGCAATGCCTGGCAGGAAGCATCTCGATGCCAGCTGTGGCATTCCTGAGGAAGCTTGGGTCAATACCTCCTGCCAGGACGCGGGGCTAGGCTGGATGAGCAGTTCGTTCGCCTAGGAAACAAGCTGCAGGACTTGAAGACGCTGCAAGCCGTACACAAGGATCAATATCGTGTCTCTTGCAACCAGGACACACTGCGGCATGTCTCTCGTGACTGGGAATCACTCTAGCCTGACTCTGCCTGCCAGCGCAGCCAGGTGTCATCCACGTACAGAAAGATCTGACCGTGCATTGCAGGAACTCTTCGCATCAAGCACGATGCGCAAAACAATATCCATTCCTTTTAATGGGAAGTGGATCCAAGCTGCGTCGCGAAGAGAAGGGTCTTTGTACAAGCCAGAATGGATGCTAGATACACTCACCAGCTACCTGTCAGGATTCAACGTTGAGCTGCTACAGTCAACTGGCCGCTGTTTCTGGCACATGCCCCAGGCTACTATTTCACCTGGGACTCCACTGCAGAGGAACTGTGCCTTGCAACATCCTGTGCTCGCGCCGTGGCTGGCCCGATAGCTTGGGAGCACAGGACACAGAGAAGCTATTCTCAAAGAATGCACCAGCTGGTGGAGACGTTCAACTGCTTGATGCCGCTGGCTTGGTTTCTGGCAAGCCCAGCTAGCTGGTGCTGGCTGCCAGCTGCGCGGATGTTTTCGCAGCGCTATGATTTGAACTTCTTTAAGCCTAGGACTGCTTAGGACTCACGTGCTAAGGATCAAGTGCTCTGCACGGCCCGGGGCGAGAAGACGCCATGTCCAGTTGAGGTGCTTTACACGGGGAAAATCCTGTACAAAGGCGAGCACTCAGGATGGGGATGATGGGATGGCAGCTTCCACAGACTGTTGGAGACCTGTGTAGAGGCATGTAGAGGCACAGGGCGCACACAGGATTTATCATCCGGCGCCTTACAGGAGACAATAAGAAGGTTTTGGAGAAGACTCGAGTGCTACTCTCACAGTTGCCAGCTTCCAGTCCGACATTTCAGCGCGGTGCCTAGTGCAATCCCAGCGCAAGCCCGGCTTAACCGCAAGTCACGCTGTGGAGCAGGGTGTTGGACTTCGAAGCTGTTCTGGACGTACAGGCCTACTATCGAGATTCACATGGACATCAATCGCACCGTTGAGCTGGTCCGCAGAGGCACGTGATATGTCTTGGAACACTTGGAAACGTTGACTTGCACGATGTGACCCATGAGTGACCCATGCCGGCAGTGAACGACAGTGATGCTACCAGCACATACTGGTACGTTACATACCATATTTTTTGTTTGAGCAATTGATGCCTTTTGAGGCCGGCCACGCTGGTGGCCAGGGTCTCAGGATGCCTGCTGCCCCAGGGATTGAGAATGCTTCAAAAGATTTTACAAGAATAATAGAGGCAGAGTATAGACAGTACAGAGATAGCATCTGGATGGATCTGCAGGTCCCGAGAAGAGAGGGTTCTCCGCGAGGTTCTCCAATGCAATGCCGGACCCCTCAATTTCCACCCCTCCCGGCACGTTTGGCTTGCCCGCTGCGGCTGAGGTTCGCTCCTACTGGGAGGAGCACCGCAGCGCGTGCATGGAGCACGGGGTGGATCAGCAACCGGCTTTTCCATTCCTTGTGGACCTCGAGGCAGAGTCACAGACTTTAGCTTTGTAGCTGTCCAGATGACTTGAGTTCTAAGCCAGCCGATGTTCAGGAAGCCATGGCTGATGTGACTGCGGCCAGAGACAAGAGCATGACCCTACAGCGTGCAACTTAAAGCGGATGCAACAGCAGCTAGCATGTATTGGCTTGCCTTGAATGCTTAAAGCAGCGCGGGCACGACAAAAGGTAGTGCAAAGGTGTTTGGATGTTGCTTGGGCGGTGTTTCTCTGCGGCCAGAGCCCCCACCTCCTGCAAAGTGTTCCAGAGGGCCCGGCGACCACATGCGGGCACGACAAAAGGTAGTGCAAAGGTGTTTGGATGTTGCTTGGGCGGTGTTTCTCTGCGGCCAGAGCCCCCACCTCCTGCAAAGTGTTCCAGAGGGCCCGGCGACCACATGCATCTAGGCACAGGCTCTTGTCGGGAGTGAATTTTTTTTGGGGCTTGTAACAGGCGCCGGGGGCTCCCTCCGCGACAAAGGTTTGTAACAGACGGGCCCCGCCCGCGACAACCCTCCCCCGCGACAAGGCTACAATACCATTGAATTTTCTCATTGCCGAACTCGATGCGACCTTCACGCGTGTCTGCAGCAACTTTCACTCTCAGTCCGCGACAAGGCCTGTGACAGGGCGCGACATACCCGCGACAACCCACGACTGCTCGAGCCAGCAGGTGCCCATCCGTAGGACAACCTTGAACGAGAAGCCCGGGTTTATATTTATATACAGGGTTCAGGGTTTAATGGCTCTCCGGTAAAATCCCTGCGGTCCCTAAACCCTTCATCCGAAACCCCAGCCCTAAACCTAAACCCTTTACCCTAAACCCTTACAGAAGCCAAATAAGAAAATTGGGTTAGCGGCGCGACAAACGTATGAAACAACCTGCCCGCGACAAGGCTTGTAACAGAGGGGGCGGGGGACCCCCCGCGACAACCCGAATTTTGACCCACTGCCTTGTGTTGAACCTATATAAAACATCTAAGAGGGATGTGCGTTCACATCGTGCCTCGGAAGCCAGATTTGTGAAAGCAGCTCAGCATACCTCGGCTTATTGCCAGCACGGGTCTTTTTGGGTCAGCACGCTTTGCAACGTTGGAAACATGGTGGAATGCACCAAGAGTCCAAGAAGAGCTAACCTGCTAGCCTCTCGGCTTGGCGTATGCAAGCCGTCAACTGTTGCTTCCGGACTTGTCCGACTTATGTCTACAGCACCTGACATTGCCATCCTGTCTTCAGACTAGCGCCTGTGATAAGCCCAAGCCTCCCGCAGGGGCTTCTTCGAAGCTTCAGCTTCAAAAATGCCAAAAGCTTTTGTACCGTGGGGTCTGCAGAATCTGCCGCTTGAGAAGATCCCTCGTCGAGCCTGGCCGAAAAGCACTGAAAAGGGCGGAGGGGCATCTCCATCCCGGCAGTTTTAGCGTTGGCTTTTCTTTCGGGCCGGGTCCAAGGTCTGGCGATGCTACTTTAGAAGTCAGAGCCTGGGGACGCCAAACGACAATCAGTCTCGCGGATTTGGCAAGCTGTTGGATTGGCAGCCGAAGCCACGAGACTCGGGCCAGTCGTGCGGTGATCTCACACAGCCCGCCGTTGATGACCATTGCAACGCTGATAGTCTTTGCCAGCTAGTGTAGTAGTTTGTTGATACTATCTGGTATTAGCATCAAAATTCTGGTTTCTGCATAAGCTGGCTGCGTGACTGACCTCCAAGCATGATGTGGCAAGAGGACTGGCGTCGTTTACACCATCGACGTGACGCTGGCCGTGATGCCTCTGTACGTGAAGGAAGTGAGACTGATGCCGGGAGACATCTTCCGGGATCGGGTTGCTGAAGCCACGTGCCACTGTTGCTTTTGATGGAGGACACCTTTGGAAGCATCACCATCTCAACCTTCTATGTTGAAGTGGAGAGCGCACGCGTCTCCTCCAAGGCCTGCTTTCCACCTGGTGTTTGTTAAAGGGCTTGAGGAATAAAGTGTTGATCAAATTTGGGCTCTTGTTTTCTTGAGTCTCTCGTTAGGCTCTCGGCTTCAAGGAGCGAAACCAGGCGCAGGTCCGCCTAAAGTTCAAGCTCAGCGAGAAAGCCAAAGCCATGCTGAAGCAGCCAGCCGGCGCCCTCAGTGTGCGTCAGCAATGTCTTCTGATTTTTACAAAATTTCACTGCATTCTGCTGTGTTCTTCCGGAGTCCCAGCTGAAAGGTGATGCCGCCCATTGCTCAGAGGAACATCTAGCGACATCTTCAGTGTCCTTGTTTCTTCTAGCTCGCTGCTGTCAATGTCAAAGTGCTGCACCAGATGCGCTGTGTTGCACGTTGATTTTTTTCTTCTCGTTTTTTCTTTCCTTCCAGAGCCCAGAGGTGGGCTGATCTGGCATCAGAGAGCGGCGCGTGGTTTGGCATTTGGGGGCTGGCTTCTGTTGTCCTGCGCCTCCACCGCACGCAGATGCACCCAGTACAGAACAACTGATTTAATGCACGTGAAATATTCCTGACATACACCCTCTGCTCCAGGACAAGCTTGTATAGCTCGCTGAAGCTGAATCCTCAGAGTCCACGTGTAAGGTAGGTGAGATATGGAGGGTGGGAGCTGCAGAGAAAGCTGACATGTGTGTGCCGGCTGAGAGCCCTCCTCTATGTTGACTTGTTCCAGGATGTGGGGAAACCTTGGTCCAAGAGATGGCGAACTCACGATGGAGGAATATCAGGCGCCAGTTTGTGGGCAGCACAGTCTGGATATTATGAGAGTCGAGCGCAGGCGAAACACGAGTCGAAGATTCACATCCTCAAGAAGAAGTCGGCCCGCAAGATTCAGGCAGTTTCAATCATGGAAGAGTGGCCTAAAGTGAGTCATCATATGGGCCTCTCGCTTTAGCTTTGCACCAGGCTCAACTTGAGGCCGAGTCCCGGCCTTGGAGTGTTTGCATTGCCTTTCGTATGGTTTCGCGTTTATGATCTGTGGTCCGTGACCTGGACCTGGCAAGCTCGCGCATCTGCCCAAGCACTTTTGAGGTACCAGCAGTACGGCATCAGGGTCAGCTATCAGAAGGCTCGGTTGCAACACAAATTTGCTCGGACGAACTCTGCATTTTGGAAGGTGTATGACCAGCTGGTAGCACCGTCTCGGTCACGAAACTTGAGGAAGAAGGTCCTGCTGAAAAGCGTTCTCAAGGCTGGACAGGGCTGCCTCGGAGCTGCCTCGAGCTCACGGGGCCTTATTCATATGCACCTGGCTGTAGGACACCAATCCCCTTGCGGGACTGCCGGAACACGTGGCCTCTTTGTTGGGAGAGGCATGCGACATCATGCGACATGCCGAGGATACAAGGTATCAAGATAAGCGTGCGATCAGCCATTTTTCACAGGTTCGCGTGGCCTTGGATGACGTGGTGGATGTCGACAAGATTTCGGAGCCCCTTGCTTGCATCAACTAATCCGAGCTCCTGTTTAATTTTTTGGGCCCCCCCCCCCCCCCCACAATAAGGAAAGCAGGGTTCCGCAATAGTTGGACCATGGCCCCGTATGGTTTCTCTATTAAAAAGCAATAAGCTTCCTCCTGCAGCAGAGCCAGGGCGAGAGGTGCAGCCTTAGCAGAAGAAAAAAGCTTTTCGAAAGGCAGAGTTTCAAAATTTGACAACCCCCCCCAAAAAAATTTCTTTAAATGTGGAGGGTTTGGCCCATACGAAATCCATCGTAATGGAAAGTAGTCTTCCGGCGGGAATCCGGGCAAAAAAAAAATTCTTTAAATATGGGGGGTTAAATTAAACAGGAGCTCGGATTAAGGCCTACCCAGGAACTCACAGCCTGCTCGTTGTGCACATGTACGCAGCCTGAATGTCCAGTCACTCGAACCCTAGTACTTTGTGAGGGTCTCCTCGTCTCCTCAAGAGCTCAGGTATGGGGACAACGAGGACGAGGAACTTGCGCAAATGGAAGAAGAGGAGAGAAAGCGCGGGCCTGAAATTGGGGAAAGGCGCTGCTAGGCTGCTAGGCGCTTCGGCTTCGTCATCATCTTCAAATTGTTCGTTCCGTCATCTTGAGATTTTCTGAGGAGAAAAGGATGTTGCAACGTTCTTCGAGGAGACTAAGGCCGGGCTTGAACTTCAAGCGCTTGCGCAAGCATGTGCAAGCCAATATGAAGCCCACGCGGGACTCTGGGAGGCAACCAGCAGTTGAGAAGGCTGCGAGCAGGGAGCGAACGAAATTCGTGACATTGGTGGTTTGAAAACTTCTACGTTGCACTTTGATTCTGGGTTGGGGCCTGGACACAGTAGATTTCAAGCCAAAAGGATCCTTGTTAGATTCATTCAACCTTGAAACATTTCTGGTCTGTCGAAGGTCGGACCTTCAAGAAGGAGCAGGTGCCCAGGGAAGGATTTGCTCCGAAGGAGCTAAATGCTGAGACCTAGCAGTACGTGCTCTTCGGAATAGTCCTTTGCAATACGACTGCTTACTTGAAACTATGATTCAGAGGCAGAAACGCGCGCACGAGGAGCAGTTGCAAGGCATGTTTTCCCGCGGCTTTGCTTGGCGTTTATGACCTGACCTTCTAAAGAGAAGGTTTTCCGTGCCTTGCCTTGTACTGTACACAGCTTGCGGGCAGAGATTGCAAAAGATGAGCCTACAAAGCAAGGTTTACGATTCACAGTTCAGGGATTTCTATTTGCGGTGCGTCCCGCGCTCCGGTGCCGGTTTTAGCATTCACTAATCCCATACCATGACAGAAGTTTTTGACATGTTTCACACAAACACAGGCACACACAACCCAGATCCTGCCCTAAACACTAGGCCCTGAACCTTTGCCTCACCCTAACCCGAGGACCCGAAACCCTAGGGCAAGGGGGGAACAGTGGGGGGTGGGGACAAACTAAAGGACCTTGCCCGCTCTTTATGTGACCTTGTATGACCTTGCCCAAGGTCATGTAAAGAGAGGGCGCGGCCATACAAAGAGCGGGCAAAAGCCTAGTCACGTATAGATAGGGAAGGTCATAAACAGATTGGGCAAGGTCATGGGTCAGCCGACGGACCTTGCCCATTGATTTTATGACCTTGCCGCTCTTTATATGACTTTGCCTACTGTTTATATGACCTTGCGCTGTCTGTATATATGACTTTGCGCTCAATGTCATGAACATTGACATTAGAAAAGATGAGAGGTTTAGCGTTAAGGTTGGATAGCACTTGAGTCTTCAGTTAGGTTCGAGTAAGCGGAAGCCAATGCTGAAGAGCAGGGCGCGTTTGATCTAGAATTTTTGAGCTAGCATTTAAGAGCCCATCGAAATGCAAGTAAGGCCAGGATCGTCAGGACGTCAGCAGTGCAGCAAAGCCCACCACCATCCCACAAAGAAGATATGCAGATGAGCGGAATTCTTGTTCCGAAAAAAAAAGAAACCAAATTTGACGTAATGATTCAGCCTTGTGTTGGGTTTGTCGCGCGTTGCTTTTTCAGAAAAGAAATGTTTTCCTTAGCGGGGGGGAGGCGTCTCCGGCGGGGGGGCGCAGCCCCCCCTCCGGAGAATCCGGTTTAACCCTAAACCATAAAACGCCAAACCCTAATCCCTAAATGCAATAATCTTCAAAACCCT